>CABFOV010000426.1:0-24836 GCA_902141375.1 Timema poppense | reverse complement strand
GGGGGGGGGGGGGGGGGGGTGGCTAAAATGCTTCAAATTTGTGTGCCAACATAACATTTTCTGATTTAACAACTTGGGAAATGCATTCAACCTTTCAACATCTGACAACATATACATCTCTTTTAACTCCCTCACTCTCTCACAACCCAGACTCAAACATTAAATTCAACTTTCTGACCACATTATAAATGATCAGTTGTAAGGGGTCACTGACCTTCTCCGCAAAATTCACGTTCTCTTTTCCTATACATTCCAAATCAGCAACTAAGTCATCCTCCCCTGCCTCTTTATCAGCCTCAGAGGGTGCTGCTCCCTCTGTGGGTTGCGAACTCACTGCTTGCTCTAGTTTTTCTTGCAAAAATTCACATCTTTTTAGCAGTGTCATAACTTATAAACAACTCTTCTTTCTGTGTCCTTGGGGTCTACTACTCTAGCCCTGCAAGTGCGATCTCTCACATGTCTGGGAGTATTTTTATATCTAAACTTTTGCGATTGTGTCAGACCTATCCTTTCTGAAAACTTTTCATCCAGTCTCACACTTTTGGCTACAAGAATGGATAGTTCATCTGACACAACAAAGCTCTTGTCCAGGAGGCTGAGACCAACTTTCAAGGCTTTCTCGCATATAGTAACCATACTTAACTGGGAACAAAGTTCCTTCACTGTGTAAGAAGGTACGACCCCCCTTCTCCCCCAAATTGTTAGTTCATGGACTAACTCGTCCTTCACAAGCCACTTGAGATCTGTGCGTGCCGCCATTTTGGTGACCTGTGTGTTTCCAGACTTCGATCCACTCTAGACACTATAAGGGACTTAGCCTTAAGCCCTGTCAAAACTTGTCTTACCGAGATAGTACAAATAAAACTGGACACAGCCTTATTAACTCTCTTTCATCTGAATGCCATATGCACTTGATGGCCAACACTTATCATGCAAAATAAGCAACAAACAAATCACACCCGAACTTTGGATTCTTAAATGTCTTCAAAATAAATGTCATAAATTAATTTCTCAACACTCCCAACTTGATGTCTATGACAAAACCGTATATTGTAAGACACTACCCATATTTAATAAACATAACATAACATTACAAAATAATGTGATTAACTTCACTACAAACAAAATACAATGTCTTTAATTTTGACTGTGTGATGCACTCTCAACTATGATCATGAAAAAAAAAAAAAAAGAGCTGTCCTTAAATTTTGATAAATTTAGCCCTCACACTCTGGATGTTATAGAAATCTGGGAGTGTGGGGATTCAGCCTCCTTTCAATGACATGTGATGCAAAGTGAAAGCATGCACACCAGATTGCACCACGCAATCACTCTTGCATGGTGAATGAAACCAGATAGTGGTTTCAATGGTCTCCACGTTCCTTGGACAATCTGAAGTCACCTTTCAACAACCTATGCTATGAAATAATTATGGCATGATCCACATCGTTGGCAACAGGCCACTTCCTTCACGCGTCAAATGGAACCACAAGTTCAGACTTGGCAGGCTCCTGGCCTCTTGGATGTCTTTAAATGTTTGGTGTGAGTGACCTGCGACAACAGTACAAGCGCTACTAAAATTTTTTGTGTTCTCTAACCCTAGTTTACATGGTCCCAGGTGCAATACCTGACCCGACATACAACCTCAGCATGCAATGTGCTTTGGCACTGACCAGATGTAGGATTCACTGAAGAAAGTCACAAATGACACTTTATTGCATTCTAGGCTGTTTATTATTGCTATGTTGTACAAACAACAAGTTGCCTTTCTTCCCGCATGGCCTCAGCAAATCATCTCCTCAAACTTCTGGCCCAAGGCGGGTGCTCTGCTATTACCTCTGGTTGGCACGACTCTCCTGCATCTAATGACTGGGCATGAACCGCGACACTCCAAGCCATATTGTTCCACACCGCAATAGCATTGTCTGGTGGTTACATCACAAAAGACAACCAAAAGTAATTCAGTACCATAAACAATTGAAACACTTTTATTGAAAGATTTCTCAGCCAGACCATTGGTTTGTGGATGATAAGTGGCCGAAGTTAGGTTATGTGTCTAATTGCATTCATTTGGCAGAACCTTTTAAATTCCCAGAAAACAATTATGTCCTGTTATCTGTGATAAAAACTTTTGACAGTTCAAATCAAGCCAAAATCTTTCTTAATTTATCTAATATATTCTAAAGTCTATTTTATAATTAGTTATTTTCGTCACTTCTGGCCATCGTGCATATGCATGAATGAGATTTCTGAACTTTTATGATATTATTAATCTATAAACCCACATTAGCAATTTCCTATCTATGAGTCTTCTGGGCGAAAGTTTGTAGTTTGGGCTCCATTTCATTTGGCCATCCTGCTACCATAACCATATAAAGGTATACTTTGCTCAGTTGTGGATCTTTTCTTAATTGTTGTGTAATTTCTTCAGCTCCAACTGGGAGTCATTCTTCAAAAAAGAATCACCCTCTTTATTCTCATTCGTACACACTTTTTTGGTATCTGGAAAAATAGTATTTTGCTTCGTTGTTTACACCTTTATCATATTGAAGCACATAATAAAAACCACTTAAAAACAGATTCCATCTTGACAATCTAACTGCCATCATTTTAGGTATGTATGCTTTTATGCTCTCCAAAAATAGCCAGTAAAGCTTATGATCTGTACATATAATAAACTTATGCCCCTCTAAATATTTATAAAATCAACACACTGACAAAAAAATAGCCAAAGCTCCTTTATCCAAAACGAGATAATGTTTATCTGATTTTAACAGATCTCCTGAAGTCTATGGTATTGAGTTCTTTGTCCCTTAAGCTCTACATTCATTAAAACTACTCTGATTACATTTTGTGAAACATCACATACCAGTTTAATGATCATTCTTGGATTCAAATTTGACATATGTTTGTTAGAAACCATTTCTTGTTTAATATTCACAAACGCTTTTTCGGCCGCTTTGGGTCATGTTAATTGTTTTCCGTTTTACTCACTGAACAAGGGCTTAACAAATCTGATAATTTAGGTACAAATTTACCATGATATTTTTCCATTCCTATGAAAGCTTTGATTTCTATAATGTCAGTGGGTGTTTTGGTATCTTTTATTTCTGGTCCTTCACTAATCCAGACTTACCCTTATTAATTATATGCCCAAGGTACTTGATTTCATTTTGAAAAAAACAAAAAATTTATTTGAATTCAATATAAATCCTGCCTTCTCTAACCTCTGGAGAACTTATTTCATGTTTGCTAAATGCTCAGCATTATCATCATCATCCTCACTCGTAACCTCTAAATTACCCAGAAAATTTATGACTGCATGTATTCCTAACAAAACATTTTCCAACTTTTTCTGGAAATTGTAACAAGTAGGTTTTGTTTAAAAGAGCAGTCTATTTACAAGGTATATAACTTTGTGTGTACTCCAAGTCAGTATGTATCTGGTGTCTTCTATAGCTTAAAGTTGATTGTAGGCAGTCAAAAAGTCTAACTTAATAAACCTTTCACCTCCACTAAGAGCTGCAAAAATCTCTTCATTTTGTGGCAATGGGGGCTTGACTTCTTCTAAAACTTTATTTACGGTTACTTTGTAGTCCGCACAAATTCTTAGCCCCCTTCTTTCTTGGGTATTGGAAATAAATGTGTTCCCTATTGACTGTTTTCAACTGGGGAAACTATACCTAGCCTTTCCATCTCTTCCAGTTGCATACTTATTTATTCTTTAAAAGCCAAAGTGAATGGTCTTGGTTTACAAAATACCAGTTTAGCGTTCTTTTCCGTCCGCACTTCCACTTTTTTCATACATATACTGACCTAGTTTTATGTTAAAATGCGAGGCATATTCTTGTAAAATTAGTTGCAAGGCCTCATCTGTATTTATTTGACTAACTTTTGACATTGGAATCCTAGTGCTTCTATCATATCATGACCTATTAAAAGTCTGCAGCCCTATTTTAACAACTATTAGTTTACACATTGCCATCTTACTACCGATACAAGTATCCACTTCTATTTGTCCTTCTGGTTCTAAGATCCAGTGGTCGTATAAACCTAAAGTCATATCAGCCTTTCCTAGCTTAAATTGTGATAGTTGTTCTATATATAGTTTTTCTGGTATCACCAATCTGCTGGCATCTGAATCTATTTCTGTTTTTAAATTTTTACCTCCAATTATGATGTCCTTTTGAATGGGTTGACAACAATTTGATGAAGCAGGGAAAACATTGTCACATGTCTGGCCATCTTGAATTTATTCTTTTCTACATAACTGTGACTAATAGTGCTTGCTATTCACATTCATTTACTGTTCTTTACAAACTCTTGCTAAATTGCCTAACTTTTTACATGAATTACACTTATAGTTTTTAAATATACAACGCCTTTTGTTTTTGATTGCATGATGCAATTTCTTCGAGGTCTCACAATAGGATTAATAATTTATTGTCGTGCTATGTGACATGAAACCAACAAGCAAAACTCCCTTTCTGACCCAAAAAAATGGTGCACATAATCTTCCGGGTTGAAATTGTTTTCCTGGATTTCTTCTTTTTTGGAGCTGTGGTGTGTCTCTGTCTCCACCCCCATGTACTTCTGTTTTCTTCTGGCGTAATGCGAGACTCCCATGTCTTGTCACTAGTGAGTAGTGTCTCATCACTTTATCGCATGAGAAAAGTCAAAGCACTACCAAGTCACTTGTTTTTGTGCAACTCGGAAAGCATTTTTGTAATACAGCGTGAGTATAGCTACTAATATTTTAAACGTTCTGTCACAATTTCATACAGAACAGTTATTAAAATTTGTGGTAACTCACAAGAAAGTGATGAAATGGTCTCTTTGTTCTCACAAATTTTTTCCTTTTTTTTTAGGTGCCAAATCATCATTAATGGCAGATGGTTTCCAATTACATGCCTCATCATGCACGTTTTCACGTCCTTTGTTAAATTGTCTAATACATTTCCTCACCTTTCTATCACACATTGCATCATTTTCACTGTAGACTTCACTAATCTGCTGATGAATTTCAGCATTTTTCACAATTCTTGCATTCAAAAAATAAATAACAGACCATATTTCACAGTCGACGGGTCTTTCATTTGTCTTAAGCATTTTAAACATTCACAACAAAATGTAAACAAACACTGCATCTTCCATAATGAAGTCTGGAGTAAGTTAATGTATGAGGCAGCTCAACATGCATGCGCACATCAATGACAAAAATGCTCTTTCAGCCCTATTTGGAAACAGTACTTACTTTCCGAACATGCCTCATAATTCTCATATACCATTCATTGATTTACTGCCTCATCTTCACTTTACTTTGAATCAAAAAATTCATTACGATTCCGAAATATTAAGACTCGCCTCAAAAACTGCCCTTTCAAAATTTCATAAAGCTCACTGTATGTTATTTGGATAGTAAAATTGGGTAGCATTTCTCTTTCAAAATCGAATATGGCTCTTGTCCAATGAGCGTAACTAAAATTGACACTTTTATCTTGTCTGGAATACTGTATGCGATGAAATAATGGCTAAGACGACTTTGACATATCTTCCACTAAGCTCCAACTCTAAATTTTTCCATTGGTCCTATTGTGGGGAAAAAAAAGTAACATTTTGCTGTACTGTTGAATACACTTTGTGTTCTCGTAACTTTTGTTCGAGTTGTGTTGCTTTGCTTTTATTTTCTTCCCTTTCTACTCATAGTGTGTCTATTGTTTTTTTGCTGTTCTTTAGTTCTTTGCTGAACTTCATTCAATTTTTGAGTTAGTTCTCATTATTTTGTGACTTTTTACCTCAACATTTTTAAAACTATCTTATCACTTCCATAACCTTCATTTGGCCTTGGATAAAATAGATGTATGTCCTAGTTATCACCACAAATAAAATTACTCATATTTAATTGCCATATCGTCTTTAAACCTCATAGTCAAATGTAGAGTATAACCTTTAATCAAGTAATGAAGTACACTTACAGAATACCCTATTTATTGTTTTAAGAAGTATCATTGGATGCACAAGGCTACATGGTTCACAGACCACTCTCGTTCTATGCCAAGTGTGGTGCCAACATAATGATCCTACTCAATCATCGCTACATAAACTACTACTATAATTTGAGTCAGTATGTTACACCTGTCAAGTTTTACAGAATAATGTATTAACAGCTATTTTATGCCAAACAAATAGTAAGCGTTTGACTCATCAATTTAGAAAGTTGTTTTCTAATCAAAATTTACAAACACTGTTCATCAAATCTACTAGTTAGTATTGTGGATTGAGTCCAGGGAAAATTTCTGTTTATGATTTGGATTAAATATTTTTGAACCAGATTTTATTTACCTCATATATAAATATATGGTCACTCAAAAAATAGTATATAGTATTAAACTTTGTTGGCTTACCAAAGGTCATGTGTCACCTTACAAACCCATAAAAGGTTTCATATTCAAAATTAAATATGCTACATTATACTACAAACCAAAACCTTTTTCATCTTTAGTTTATATGAACTATTCATAACACATGTAATTAATTTTTGGCAAATGTGCTTGATACTAAACTATTAATTAATGTATTTGGTAGGTAGGTGCCTTTTAATATAAGTAATTATATAAACTAAGGATGTGTATTTTGTTACAGTGTAAAGTAAATAATAATAACTTATTATTGGATCAAAATTAATTCATAATCAATTTTCGTAACATTACATTTAAATACCCGTTCGTTATATGTGTATCTGTACTAATTACACTAATATTTATGAATGAGGTAGGTTTAATTTAGATTAAGTGTACCCACATTTGTGTGGAAGTATAATGGAAAACCATTATAAAAATACTCTTACAACACCATAAGGGATTTGATGACACGCTTGTTGCGATCAGCAGTCTAATCTATTTTAAGACTGATGTGTTGGTACTATAAACCTGGGTGATGCCACTAAACAGTAGTTAGTCGTTTACTATAACATCTCACACGTTGGCTTGTCTCATCTTGCAAGAATGTATGTCAACTATGTTGAACAGAAAAATATACATCCATCTAATGTGCGATCATTGTTATTGAACCAATCTTATAAATCAGATTAGTTTGTCAAATTATACATTAGTAAACTAAACAAATTAAACCTTATTTTAATAATTGGACGAAGGTGTGGTTTAGATAAATATATATGTACACAATCTCTTATCTTGAATATTTAGAATATATATGGGATGGACTGAACCTTAATACCATTATGCTTGAACATGGAATGAACCTGAATAGATAATTGTTAGAGCCTTAACCTGGGCAGAGGAAAAATATGATTAACTAAATGATATATTATTATTATTAGCACCGCGTCTTACTACCCGTTCGGGTTATACGCACTTACGCTAATGTGTAATGGTAGGGTGATTGTGAGATGAAATGGAGGACCTACAGTTTAACGTGGAATCCGAACCACGGTGGAGACCTGGCATTCCTCACATTCACAAGATGTCTTGTTAGAGGTGAAGGAAGGGTTTGGTAATCAGATAAATTTATGCCGGAACCGGGGATCGAACCCCGGCCACCAGAATAGAAGTCTGACACCTTACCCCTAGACCACCAGGTCACCTTAAATGATATAGTATATATATAAGCACAGGGTGAAGCTAATAGTTTACAAGCCGCATTTTAACTTGAGTACAAAATTGAATTAAAACAAATATTATTTAAAACTATACATCTTAAAATATGCATTATTTCACTTTTTTTTCTTTTTTTTCAAAATACATTACTAATATGGAAAATATTAATAGATATTTTTGGATATATAACTACTGCCTTAAATTAGAATCGGTCATCTTGCCTTTAACATGTGAGTAAATCTTAATAAATATGATTATATTAATAAATACCGTTTTTAAATGTATACAATCTAAGAAAAGGTTTTTTCATTCTCTATAACCAAATAAATAAGCATTAGTGTATATATATATGATTTAAAAGATTATAATGGCTGGGTAGTATTTTAACCCTACCTCTGCATAGTTAAGAGATGTTTAATATTACAACTTGACCTCATAACCACTCTTTCCATCTTGCCCCATGTCTCTGGAGATTTGTCACCCCTACGTCCTAGTAGATATACTTGGAAAATGAAATGCTTCATCACAAAAACTAATAATTACTGGAATGAAAAACGATATATATTAGAATAAAATAGCCAAAGATATTATTTATGCTTTTAGTGAGGATTACTCCATCTAGATATCATATTTTGAAAATTGAAAAATTACCCTACAACATAGGAATCGAACCCGGGACCTTTGGCTTAGTACCCCAATGTTCTAACCACAGAGCTATTCAGGAATCGTCCCATGCCCTGGGTCATTCTTCACTAATATATCAAGGCAGAGTCTATGATGGATGTGTGGAAATCGTCAGCTACAAATGTGTGATTTTATTAAGATCACGAGCTCTCAGATAATGCAGCCACCTTCAACTCGATAGTTGGCTTATTGCTGCCACTTGTACAATTATTATAATTGTAAGGGATTGCATATTTAAGAACTATAATAATTGTACAAGTGGCAGCAATAAGCCAACTATCAAGTCGAAGGGGGCTGCATTATCAAATAGCTAGTGATCTTAATAAAATCACACATTTATAGCCGACGATTTCCGCACGTATATCATAGACTCTGCCTTAAAATATGAGTGAAGAATGTCATAGGGCATGGAACGATTCCTGGATAGCTCAGTGGTTAGAACTTTGGCGTACTATTCCAAAAGTCCCGGGTTTGATTCCTTTACCCAGGTGTCATTTTTCAATTTTCAGAATATATATATTTGGTTCAAACAATCCATACATGAGACATGTCCATGTCTATAAACTGAATTGCTCATGTAAAGCCATGAGAACTCATATAATGTCTATCTCTGAAGACTGAACTGCTCATAGATTTGAATTTATGTTTCATTGGATGTGCCTGCTTAATTTTAACATTCAAGTTTTACTAAACATTAATTCAAGATAGATTTTAAAACCTAGCAATGTTCATTAGTATAACAAAATATTGTTTATAAAATTTTCTTGAACTATATAAGTATTAAGATAAGATATTTTATTGGAAAATTCAACTATCTATGTATTATCTTGACTTATTTTGTTTATTTTTTACTGTAGTTTCCTTAAAAGTAATTATATTGTAAATACTTGTGTGTCAATTTCCTTTATTTCATTTAAAGTAATAAATTATAAGAAGGCAATTGAAAATGCTCCTTCCCCCTCCCCTCAGATCCCCTGGCCATCCCACATACACATTATTTACAAGCCAATCTGATCTTGGACAACACACATAACACTTTATTATCTTATTTAGCCATTGGGCCACCTCATTTGTAAACATTAATCATTAAAGGAACACTAATTTAATTTATATGAATGATTAGATAAAAATAAATACATTATTTGTAAAATATTTGATTCCCTTCTTGAGATGAACGCAAGTGCTGGTTTTTACAATCTTAGAATACTTACTGTATCTTAATTTTTATGGTCAATATTAACAAGACATGATGTACTATTATTTTTAAATCATCTAATTTAGTATTATTTCTATTTATTGTAAACTGTATTTATTACTACATTCTTAGATTATTTTAATATTTCATCTTTGAAATTCTCCATGAACTTTATTAAAATTCTAGTACCTACCAACCACATACTTTATGTAAATATTCTAAATCGGAAAGCAAACTTTTAAAACGGGTTAATTTGGTTGTTATTTCACATTTAATATCATTTAACATAAAACCCTAGATTCGATCCCTTTTAGTAGAAAATTATGAAAGTTGAAACTACCTGAAGATATATGTTATAACATGTCATTACAACCAACACATCCATATTTTGAACATGGCTAAGACGGCTGGTGTGGGCGAGTTGCATTAGTTTGTTTACTTTCTTTATCTTTTGATCAACATACCATCCAGTAGAATCTAGTGGCATTATATGGTATTCGCATGTGGTTTATTGTGATCATGCTGCATGAGCATTATATTATGCTTTATCTAATTTTTATTGCACAATATAAACATTATTTCACATCACTGTCACCGCTCACCATTGCTAGAATCCGTACACATCTAAGTCCTGTTTAATAAAGACAATGGCTCACCTGTCCACGAAAGAGCATTGTATCTTTTCCTCTGAATAAAACAACAATCAATGGAACCAACATTGGCTTACTATTCTTGAATAATAGCACTGAAAACTGAAAATAGTAATGCCTTTTGTGCATTCAATCAATTCAGATACTAATTAAAAAAATCAATACATTTTCTAAAGTTTTGTGCTTTTAAGAATAGGCTTTATGTTGAAATAACATACACACCTGGTAAAAATAATTGTCTCTAATTACTGACAATAAGGGCACAGGTAGGTAATGACTTACAACAAGGGCAGAGGTAGGTAATGACTTATAACAAGAGCAAAGGTAGATAATTACTGACAATGATATTAGAGGTAGGTAATGACTTACAACAAGGTCAAATCTGTTGAGTAAACCTACCTATTAATGGTTTTGTATATATTATATTTTGATAACATAGGGTTTGTGTGGTGTTGGCTCTGTTGCCAGATCAGGTATAGTAGTAACATTATCACATTTATTGGTAATTGCCCACTAGGCCTAAATTACATTTTAAAAATTGTATCAAAACTTTACCTAAACAGACTTCTCTGAATGATTTTTCTTAGAACAATCACAAAAATATACTTGTAGGTAGGTATTCTATGAGGTTGTTTCTTTGTGTAAGTTTGTGTATTGTGTCCTAAATAACCAATAATTATTGGCAAGTTTCTTATATGACATATCAATAAAATGAATGATTGCCTAATGGCTTTGAAATGTATAAGCGAGTGTAGAAACATTGTACAATAATGTAATATAAGTGATAGTGAAGGAAGCCAACCTGAAAGGATAGATAGTTAGGTTAAACCTAAAAGGACAGAAACACATTTCTCTCTTAATTGCTTCTTACATTTTTTTTAAACTTAGGCCTTTATTGCTTAAGAGTATTCTTTCTTAATTTTATTTTGGGTTAAATCTGTCAATATTCTATTTTCTTTAACATGGTACCTACATTTGGTATTTTGTATATGACAATAGGTTCACTTATTTAGTTTTGTATTTTGCTATATATGTAACATAAGGCTAGATTAGGTTTTATTCTTGTGTCCATAAGTTATACTTTAACTAACTTAAATTAATTAATAAGGTTAAAGTCACTGCTTTATTTGATTGCGGTACCTATTTGTTAATTAATGATACTTGATTTTAATAATCGTTAATTTTTTGCATCACTCTAATTTCAAGAGATCCATATAAACCCTTCCTTCGCCTCTGACAAGAAGTGTATTAATCACAACTTGTAAATGTGGGGAATGCCAGGCCTTCACCGTGGTTCAGATTCCACGTTAAACTGTAGTTCCTTCATTTCATCTCACAATCACCCTACCATTACACATTAGCGAGAGTGTGCACAACCCGAAAGGGTAGTAAGACGCAGTGCTAATAATAATAATAATAATAATAATAAGCAACCCATATAGGCACCAACAATAAAAGCTTGTCTACATTCAGATTCTGTTAGCAAGACTTTTACAGTTACAAATATTTATACATAAAGCTGTGTGATGGGAAGTAGTCATTTCTGACAGAAATATCAACAATATAGTAAATTGCTGTCCCACCTTAATCCCACTGTAAGATTTACCATTAATATGCTAGGAAATTGTAAAAAAAAACACAAAAAAAACACATTTAAATTGTAACAATATTGATGGAAAAAATATAAGATTTTCCTTCACTCTTCTGCTTGAAGTGACACAAGAACTGTTGTGTTGTTTGTGCCTTCATGTCTTCTCACATTTATACTTACCAACAATAATAACAAATATATGCACTGTGTCCCGTTTATAAAACACTTTTACAATTCATTACCCAATATAATTATATTTGAACTAAAAATATACTGAGGTGCAGTAGCAGAGCAGTCAGCTCTATTGATGCTCACAAGATGTGTTCTAGTTGTAAAGTTGACAGCATTGTCCACTATTCATGTTTATTTGAATCATCTGCTACTTTGATGGGTTCACCTTCAGGAATGTTATTTATAACTTATATAAACCTTTAGGATCTATACTTTATTAAAACATAGTTTACTCTAGGTGGTATATCACTAATTATGTATATGGACATTGACAATTGATATGTTAATATCTATCCCTGCAACAATGACATTAACCAAACTATCATTGGTGCGTCAATCTGTACAGTCTTGGCCGTGGGACTTATAATTAACACTGTTAGTAAGACTAAATAGCATCTTTACAGGGGTGTGGAGTATTGTACCTCACCGTGTTGAAATGTTAAAATAACATTCGATTACTTCAGGTTATGCAAGCGTTCTTAACACATATTAACATACAGAATAAAGCTTAATATTTCATTAATATCACCCATTTGTTTTGGCTGTCGCACAGTCTAAGGCGTCACTCTCATACTAAACTAAATTACCGATTAAAGGAAGATTTGGGGTTTGAATCCTGGTTGTGTATACTGAGGGTTGTTTTTTCAAAATGGTTTACCACTTCCCCTTCATGCAAATGCGAGTACTCTTTCTTTAAATTCAACCTTCCTCATCCTTAACCCATTAGTGTAACTAGTGCGTAACCTAAAGAGCTAGTAAAACTCGGTGCTAAATATATATATATATATACTTGAACTTTTGGCATAGTTGAATATAGGGCTTATATGGTGCATACAATGCATAGGCCACAACATATAAAAATTAGAGTTTCATCATCACGATCCCAATTCGATTGAAGGAAAAATAAATTGCTGCATCACACCATATGTGACCATGTGTGACCAGTATAACAAGAGGTACTAAGTCGAAGATTGTTAAGGTGACTGAAAAACAACATTTCTATTTTACTAATGCAGCTTTAAAACATTATCAAGGGACTAGTTGAGCATTGTAGACATTATCAGAACTTATATTTTTAAATAAAGTGTGCAGATAACAAGAATTATTTTGAGCTTAAACATGTTTATTAAATGTCAACCTCATCCTATCCCCCTATTTTAATGTTGCTGTATTACTGTAGGTGGCACCACTCGGGCTCAGTGGGAGGATGTGACGGGGTCGACGCCGCTCACATTTGTCAATGACTGTGTCTCGTTTACGACAACAGTCTCTGCAAGGTTCTGGCTCATGGACTGTCGGAACATTGGTGAGGCGACCAAGATGGCCACAGAACTGTACAAAGAAGCCATCCATGTCCCCTTCATGGCCAAGTGAGTGATTTTTTATTTATTACTTTCTGAACCAAAAACGTCTATCATAACACAACTCACAAACTGTCTTGACTCTAGAAGATACACATTCCCCATTCCTCCCAGATTCAAATTAATCACCGTTTCACCAATGACACATTGTTTGGCCATTCTTGAAATTGATCCCATGACCCTTGGCTCAATAGACTGGCACATAACAATAGTACAGATTTCTGTTCCATATCAAGAACTGTTCAGTTCAAAACTATGTTCTCTGATGTAACATTGTTACTCTTTGTCAAGCCAACACTAGTATAATAAATATCTGCATAATTAATTTTTATCAAACCAAAACTGGTGGACACACAGAGGCGAAAATTTTGTTTGGTCTGGTTGGCCAGCTAAAGGAATCCCGGCTGGGATGTAGCTTTATTAATACCAATTGCATGAATATTAGACTCTGGGAGTTGAAATTATAGTTGTGTATAATCGGATAAAGTGCTAACCTATAATAACAATAATAATAATAATAATAATTCCATGTAACATAAATACATATTAAAATTAAAAAAAACAATCATAGCTAAGTAATGATACGTATAGAAAAATAGTAACGACAAGATAAGAAAAATAATTAAAATGATAGTAACTACATTAATAAAAAGTTGTAAAGAAAATCAAACAGTGTTGGTACCCTCTGAGTTTGGCTCTTCTTTTTTGCTAAGAATCAAATTTGACAACTCTTAGAGTTTACACAGTCAATACTAAATACAAAAGCCTCTAGGGTTGACTTTGTAAGAGTTATCGAGAGAAAATTATTTTTGGTCATGAGCTGTAGCAATAAAATGTCTTAAAATTAATTTGGCGCCACTGTTATATAAGGTAACTGTTGTCATGGTGGTCAGCCACATTATATTGTAATGTGCTAAATGAGTTGGATGCTAAGTTAATATGTAATAAACATCATTCAAACAAAGTTGATTGTTTAAACACAACGTTACATGGCACAATTGGTAGGTTAATAATTAGTCATCGCAGTAAGTGATTAGTGTGCAATGAATATTGATTAGAAAGAACACTAAATTACTGGTACATCGTCCATTATACAACACTTTTAATGTTGATACTGATGAAGCTGCTAATTATACAACAGTTATTGAAGAATTTTCTAATAATTTAAATCCTAAAAGTAAGATTGTTTTGGAACATTTTTTGTTCAACACTCATATTCAAGGTGAGGGTGAAACTTATGATTAATTTGTGACTGATTTGAACACATTGATTCGATATTGTTTGTACGGTAATCAAAAAGCATCTTAAGATATTGAGTAGTACTAGGGATATGGGATTAAAGCCTCCAAGAAAGATTACTGTGTGCTGGTGCTACTGATGAACTAACCCTTGAGGGCTATAAAGGCTTGGAGAGAAATCGAACTAAGTAAGAGCCATGCTGAAGCTCTTCAAGCTAAAACAAGAGCCCATGAGCTGAACCCAAGAACCGTCAAGAAGTATCCAACCACGAGGTAGGAGAGCTGGTTAAACCTAACAGACAATTCACAAGTAAGCAAAGTGTTTGGTGTGAAGATGATACATGCAAATGATGTAATAAAAGACATAGAAGACAAGAGTGTCCTGCTTATGGCAAAGAGAGCTCCAAATGTGGAAAGTTGAAATCATTTTGCAGTGTGTTGTTAGTGAGTGTAAAAAAAGTTGAAGCTAGGGGGTCAGGATTGAGCCGTGAACTAAATGATGAGTGTTTTATGTTTATACAATAACTAACAGTCAACTGATTGATAAATATAGGCCTTAAAATAAGTTTGAAAAAAATGGGCACAGAAAGTTATTATAACAGATAAGTTTATAGCTTTGCCCAACATAATTATTATAGAACAAACCTAACAACTATACCCCATACTATTAATTCACCATTTAATTTAATGTGAATCCACATTATAGCAAAACATGTTATAATTTTGTAAAGACTTGTATTTTCTATCGCAGCTAAAGAATTGACGTGAACCAGATATGGATTGAAGAAGCTATTTTGCTTATCATGTGTTCTAAGTTTCTGATTCAAATTCAAGATAAAGTGGTTACAACCCATCTCTAATATAAATAAAGAATACCACTTTGTCAAGTTAATTACTACACCCAACATTCACCATGGAGTAGAGTAACATTTCAAATGTCTCTAACACATGGCTGTAACCGCCTATAGGGATTCAGGAACTGAGGGATAGGCTACATTGACAACTGAAGTCACACATGTGATTAACATTGACATAGATACGTCTTAACCATGTAGTGTTGTGTTATGCCTACCAGAAAATACTCAATACTGTTGATCTGGAAAAAAGTGGCAAAGATTCTCATATCAAACAGGGACAGGAGGATGATTGTTTTTGGATCATTTTGTGATTAAATGTAAACTATAGATTGATTATGTTACTGCTTCTAAATCAAGGTTGGTTAGAGCAAGATTTAATTCCATAGTATTAAATGTAATTGAAGTATAGGTGAAAATTTTTTCTTTAATTGAATAGATACATTGTTGACACTTGCCTTTCAAAGAGTTCAATGTGATGATTTTACCCCTAATTGCAATACAACTGATAAATTTTTGTGATTGCATCATCCTAAAGTATCTACAGGTGGATAAATTGACAGAGAGGGTGAAGGGAGAGCTCTTAAGTAAAAATAATATATTCTTTAATAGTGAGAAGAAGAAGAGGGTTGGGAAGGTAACGGGGGGATATATCTTTGTCTTCCCTAATAATCAGAAGGTGGAAACGCCAGTGGTCCCTATTTGTGTTACATATGCAAGGGAATTTCTACACACAGTATATTTAATAATTTCACCACAATTAAGTGTGTTTAAGTATTTAGAGCTGCTAACACTTTTCGACAGCCTAGTATCAGTAGTGTCTTACAGTCCAGTATAGTCAGACTAGTATCAGCAGCCTATATGTGACAGTCTAGTATCATCAGCCTAGTATCAATAGTCTATGACTGACAGTCTATTATTGTCAGCCTAATATCAGCAGTCTATGACTGACAGTGTATTATTGTCAGCCTAGTATCAGAAATCTATGATTGGCAGTTAAGTATCATCAGCTTAGGATCAGCAGTCTATGACTGACAGTCTAATATCATCAGCCTAGTATCAGGAGTCTATGACTGACAGTCTAGTATCATCAGCCTAGTATCAGCAGTCTATGACTGACAGTATAGTATCATCAGTCTAGTATCAGTAGTCTATGACTGACAGTCTAATATCATCAGTCTAGTATCAGTAGTCTATGACTGACAGTATAGTATCATCAGCCTAGTATCAGCAGTCTAAATTTGACAATATTTTTACAGTGTATCTATGATGCTACTGATTGCTCTCATACAAATAGGTGGGGCATAAGTCTAATTAACAAAGCTTCCATGGGTAGATATACTAACTAACTCAAATTTATGTTAGTTTTGTTTTTTGCCTCACTAAAATTTTCACAAAGGTAAATAAAATTGTGTAGTTTAAATATGTAGTTGTATGAAAATGACATTTCTTGTAGGTGATTATTGTTAAGGCATGATACATTTTTTATTAATACCGGTGTCTAAAATCATAGAATACATTATTTTAGTGACTGAATATATTTAAGAATTTGTATTTATAATTTACAATAGATATAGCCATTTTATTAAATGAATATCAATACTATTTTAATATTGTGTGCATGCATAAGTATAATGCTGTACATATTATATATTTTTATTAAAGTTAATGAACTAATTGAAAACATAACATTTTTAAATATATGTGAGCTTCATTTCCAAATTTAATTGACAACAAATCAGCATAAGCTAGAAAAAAAAAAGTCTACTTCACACATATTGAATATGCCAAAAACCCTTTTTATGAAATTATTTTGTAAAATAATAGTATATTTTTTCAATATCAAGTTGTAAATAGATATAAAATTAGCTATCAGAATTAGTTGGCACTGTGTTCAAATATTGTGTTATAAACTTAAAATGGATATTTTCTACCTTATCTCAAAAGGAGTACTGATATATGTTTTTAAAATGCAAATTACTAATAGATACTCATTCTGTGCTACCAGACTAGCAAGTGTGTAGTCTAGAAGGTCAGGGAGGCCACAGCTCATTTTTCAATAAAACAATTCTCAAATTTGTCTGCAGATTAAAATGTTTTTCTTGTCGTTTATCTTACCTATCATAGATCATTTTCATAACTCCATTAAAGAACCTAAATCCCAAACCACTGTAGCTCAACAATGTTTACATTAGAGGATAAATGCTAAAATATTTTCTTAAAATATAAATAATTGAGTGATAATCAGAAACTATCTGAATATTAAAAAAGTACAAATAAGTTCTCATTCATTCAGGAGTAGAACTCGTTTTGAATACCCACTTCGGTGTCCGCATGGTCTAACTACTCTCGCAGTAGACTAGATTGCCAATGATGCAGAGATCGAGGTTTGAATCTCGGTTGGATGTACTGAGGGTGGTTTTTCCAAAATGGACTTTCACTGTTCCTCCACACAAATATGGGTACACTTTCTTTAAATATAATCTTCCAGTTCCTTAAACTTATTGGTGTCATTAGTACATAAGCATATAGCCCAAATGGGGTAATAAGACGTGAAGCTAAAAAAAATTTTTTTAGTAAAGTTTCCAAACATAATTGCTTTTGAAATGATCCCTATATAGCAAATAGTGTATTTTCGATGATTGAAACCATAGTGAAATGTGAGATGTGTGCTAACAATAGCAGTTGTGCACTAAAACTTGTTCCCAAACTTGTGTAGGTTTGTTGTGTTCTCCAAACGTGTCGACATTTTAGAAGCGAGGTTACGGGTGTTTTGCATGACTGATGATAAAGAAGACAAGACACTCGAACACCAGGAACACTTCTTAGAGGTTGCCAAGAGTAGGGATGTTGAGGTATGGCTGCACACTCATTCTTTACTAATTATGTTACAAGAAAAATGTGATGGGTCACACTCATTTTCCCCGGCATTGCAAATTAAGGACAACCCAAGGAATTTATTAGATTTATATGGACTTTCTCAAAATAAAATTATACAATTTTGAAACTAAAATGCACAGATCCATATTATGACTTTGACAACAGTAGCCTACAATTGTAATAGTTTATTTTTTAATGCAGATATGTCAAAACAAATATATTGGTGTGGCTCTTATTTTGATTTCCATGGGTATATTACTCTTAAAATAAAACTCCCACATTTTTTAGTACATAGCACAGTGTTATGTATTAAGAATGTTATGTGTTAAGGTCCTGGAAGGCAAGTCCCAATATGTGGAGTTTGCGGGAAACCTGGTTCCGGTGACAAAGTCAGGGGACCAACTACAGCTGGGGTTCAGAGCCTTCAGGGAGAACCGACTTCCATTCACTGTTAGAGTGAAGGATCCTCATGCTGACACTGTGGGCAGGATCCTCTTTATGAAGGAAGCCAAGGTATGCTGACATATGTGGGCAGGATCCTCTTTATGAAGGAAGCCAAGGTATGCTGACACTGTGGGAAAGAGCCTCTTTATGAAGGAAGCCAAGGTAAGCTGATACAGTGGACAAGAGCCTCTTTATAAAGGAAACAACTATATGCTAGTTGACGGTTGATGGTTGTAACATTTATATATATAGAACCAACTTCAACTCATCATTAGGGTGAAGGATCCTGTTTGTAAAAGAATTCAAGGTAAACTGTAGTTGAAAATAATTATGTTCAAAAATAACTGAACTTAATTTACCGTTTGGGTGAACTATCCCTTGAATCACACTTGAAATAAACTCTACTTTCATTACAGATTGAACTGTTAGTGTTAAGTTTTGCTTGATTAGAGTTAGGTATAGTCAGTGTTAAATTGTTTAACATAAAATGGTTCCCCTTTTGTAATACACTATCATTTAATCGGTCAACTTTAATTATGAAAATGTTATTTTAAAATCTCTTGGTTTGTAGTGAGTGGATGCTTATTATTTTGTTTGACAAATTAATTACTTATTTTTACATCCATTACCGTTTACAGCCTGTGGCCTGAGTCAGTTTTTTATTCCTCTACTGGCTTTCTAGGCCTGTCATAGCTTCATATAACTTAAGACAGGGACAGACACAACATACAGTCCCCAGCCATTAATTCAATACTGTGAAAGAAAGGGTAAACTCACATTTCACCAATGATAAAGTTTTTGGCTATGCCGAGAATGGAACCCGGGACCCTTAGCATGCTACCAACTGAGCTGAGGTGTCAAATTAAAAAAATAATAAAATTTATTTAAATGTTCATATAGAGTATATCTTTGTGTGCATTACCAGTAATCTGTAAATAGGATTTAATAGAACTTTGTGTCTGTTTGGCTTTCTTAGACAAGTCAATTGTTGGTGAATAATTGTAAACAGGCTATTTTGTATGTTGTGCATTAGGTGGCAAAAGGTGAACCTCCTCAACAGCCGATCTGTATCCTCAATATTGTCCTCCCTGAGAGTATTTTACCTGAGAGCGGTGTAGCTGAACCAGACATCGTCGCTCTGCACAATAAATACACTTTCCTGAAAGATGGTGGACTAAGTGAGTCTCTCTCTCTCTCTCTCTCTCTCTCTAAACATGATTTACACTTTCACTCTTTACAAACAAGTTGATATTAGAATTTATCATCTATTACATTTTTATGCTCATTACATTAGTGCTATAAATAAATTAATTTTGCTTTTACATTATGTTTAATTTACAATCCACTACCCATAATTATGTTTTCTTTTCTTAGATTCTTCATCCAATTGCATTGTATATATATTTAGATTTTGCTTTCGTTACAATATTCTTCTTCTTATAAATTGTTATTCACATCACATTACTGCCCCCTTAATTACATTAGTCTTCCAAATAAGATGATTTTTAAATAACATTATTTTGACTATATTATCTCATGTATTAACTAATTATATTATATTATCTATTGTTTATTGTACTTGTCCATATAATGGCTGCTTTGTTATTCAACTGTGCATGTGAACTCCTATGAACTTCCAGCAAGTCTGAACACATTGAGAGTTATTGTTCATTTTGATGAACTGTCAGTGTTCACACCAGGTCGAGGAGACGTGTATCAGAGGACTGATCTACGCTTATCTGACATCAGTAACCTCCTGGGTGATGACTGGGTGTTGCTGGCCAGTGAACTGAAAGTCTCCACCTCCGATGTGAACAGCATCAAGACAGAGTACCCCAGCAGTGGAGCACAACAGGCCATGGCAATGTTGAGGTTATGGTTGCAACAATCAGGGAACAAAGCCACCGGTGAGTTGGGACAGTAAATGCATGGCAAAGTTTGAAGTGATGGTAATGACAAGGAATAGGGTAAGGCTTTGTAAAGCTATAAGGTTGGATGAAGTAGAGCTGAGAAAAGAGCAGAATGTAAAATCTATTGGAAGCGTTATTAAGGAGAAAGGTGGAAGTAGAAAGGATGTAATAAGAAGAGGATAACAAGAGGAGTTGTTCTATAGGTGTGTTGGAGACCTGCTATGGAGAAGAGAAGTGTCCTTGAAGTGTAAGGAAGTATTGTACAGTGCGTACTTTATACCCATTGTCACACAATTAGCAGAAACATGAACAATGAATGTAAGAGAGACTATGCTATGTGTATAGAATTATACTGAAAAATATTTTGTTCATTCTGCTAAAAAGGTTTTTTGTTCAAAAACTGAAAATATACAAACCTTAAAAGTTTTCCCTTCCACCACACCATAAATAGTGACTAAAGACTGACTAATCACACATAAAAATAAATAGTTCTTTGGTAAATGATTGCTCTGCTGAAAAAGATTACATTTTTTATTTCTGCTTCTAGATGCCAGTTTTAAACTAATAAAAATTGTATTTTGTCATGCAATGCTCTAGAAACTGCTCTTTGTAAGAATGTTTGTGTGTTGACAGGCACTGCTCTAGAAACTGCTATTTGTAAGACTTTTTGTGTGTTGATAGGCAATGCTCTAGAAACTGCTCTTTGTAAGACTGTTTGTGTGTTGACAGGCAATGCTCTAGAAACTGCTCTCCGTAAGGTTGGCAGAGAAGACATTGTCCAGCAGTGTATATTTAATGTCGACGAAATCGACAGAACCCATTTGGACCAATCTGGCTTTGACAGCTTGAAAGAAGAGCTAGGACCATCCAGGGACACCTCTTTGAGACGAGATGTTAGTCTGGACATTACATATGATGAACAGGACATAATGAAGGTCAGCTTCATTGGAACATTTGCCTAAGCATTAATTTGTTAACTGTACCATTTTTATAGAAAACAAATGGACAACAAAATCATATAAACTTTCTCATATAGTAAATTATATCTTCGAACTAAATTTACAAAAATATTTTTAGTAAACTACTCTTAAGAAACTCTTTCTTTAGAAAAGTAATCATATTGTTTTCTTAATCACAATAAATAAGCTTTAGTTATAAACTCCAAACAAAATTGTTTATACCATTTTTTTAAATTTTTAAATTTTCAAAAATCTGTTATCAGTTTTTATAAGTAGACTACACTAAAACGGTTTATATTTGTAAAAATATAAAATCACTTTCTTAAACATCATAAAAACTAATTCAAAATACACATTTTAAAATGAATAATAAAGGCAATTTTTGAAATATTTCAAATTTGCTAAAATCTTTCATAAGTAAACAACCCTTAAATTGATTAAATTTAAAAAAATAAGTATACTTTATTATTTATCATGTAAAATAACACCCATATACTAATTTTGAACAAGATCAATATAGCTCTCTTTCAATAAATGCAAATTAAAAAATCGGTCATGAGTAAACTACTATTAAATTAATAATAAAAAAAAAGTAATTGTAAACAAATATTAAATAGCTAAAAACTTATCAAATAAACCAAATTGTTAGAGCCATTTTCAATATAGTTTAAATTTAAAAAAAAATGTTAACAGTAAATTAGCCTTAAATGAATTATTTTTACAAAAAAACAAATACATACATTTTAAACAAAATTGTTAATGCTATTTTTGAAAGATTTTGAACTCAACTAAATTAATTATCATCAAATTACCCTGAAATCAAGGACTAGGCTCAAAATTAAAAAAAACATATATAATATATATCAAGTTTGAAAAAAAATTCATCAAACTTTGTAATATCTGTAGCAAGGGACAGACAGAATTGTAAAATCCATAATTTTTGTTTAGGGACACATAATATGTAAAGATTCAGCATAATCTTTAGATTAAAACGTTTCACGATTACAATACTTTATCTTTAGGTGAGAAATTAAACATAAATATATATGTATATATTTTGTTAAAACCACTTTTAAGAATCTTTCTAATCAAATTATATTGCAAGATTGAATATATATATATGTATATTATTTTCTTTTTCCATTATTTTAAAGTTTATGAATAACGTTTAGTGTTTTAATACATTACAAGAAATAATTCATCGTATTTAAGTTTTAAAATTATAAATATCCTTTTATGATTAATTACTTAGATCCTAAACATATCAGGATAATCATCTGTTCTCTGTGTTCAATTTTTATGCATTCCTAAATTTTTTACAAACTGGTAAAAATGGTTATCTCTTTTTATTCCAATTTGGTAGCCAATGTGTGTTATATTATATTAACCCTAGTCTTTATGTTTGAAGGAGTCTGAATCTGTTGAAGAACTTGTTGAAGCAGAGAAGAAAGAACCTTATCAAGGTAAACATTGCTTTTTAATAATTTTAATACTAATAAGTAACTACATGGAACTCACTAGGGAGATTTTAAAAGCTTTCTATTATGAGTTTATTTCAGTAATGTTGTTATTAAATTGTTCTAGATAAAAATATTACCAACATAAGTGGTACAAAAGATGATGTCGAGAAACAAACAACAGATGTGGATGAGACAAAGTACATTGGTGAGGAAAAGGTTGTGGAAGAGGAAAGGAAATCAGTAGCCGAACTCAAGGAAATATTTGCTCAAGACAAAAGGGACAGGCAGTATGAAAGACAACCTCGTCCATTCTCCGACAAGGAGACACCTCCACAATCAGCGGACGATGTCACACAAAGAGCGACAACCACCATTGACGATGACACAACAACGACACAAGAAGTGAGAAGGATCATGAGTATCCCAATCTCTGACATTCCCGATAGACTGAAAGATGATGATACGTCCAGGATAATCCCGTCCCCGTCTGACACCCTAGCTCCACACATGGCTTCTGAAGCGGACCAGAGACGAGACTCTGAGCTCTTCCAAGGAGTATCTGAGGAGCTCGTGCGTCTAGAAACTACCTACAAGGTGACCCCAGCTGAAGAAGGTGAGTCCATGCATCATGTACAATTGGTCTTTTACCTACGTTTATTTCAAGTTCTATCTTGATTTTAGAAACTTTAAAAGTTTGGTAAGAAATGAAATATAAATTAATGAAAGGTAAGAAGAGAAGAGGGTTTATCAAGGAAAAGAGAAAATGTAGTACCTAAAATCAAGCCATTATTGGTGATATCCCCATTTTCTTCTAACACTATTAAGTCTTATATTTTGGAAGATTATGATTTATCTTTGTTATGTATGTATTGTTACCGGAATTGATTGAATTATAACCACACTTGCAATAAGATAATTTTTCAAGGCTATTATGTTGTGGTATACTCGCTTTGTCCTCATCTCAGCAACTGCGCACTTTGGTTGATTATAACACTCTAGTGATCAACAAGACTTGTTTTATATATACACTACACCTTTTATATAGGGATGTGCAGTAACCATTTTTTCAATTCGAGACAATATCGAGAAAGGAATATAAAAAAGTATCAAGATACAAGAACAGGACGAGAAAACATCCTTTAAAAGTACAAAAATATAAATTATGTTTATTAAAGTAAACATATAGTCTATGGAGTTCCCTTTTGAGATTTGACCTGGTGCTTGCTTTAGATTGTCTTATAGTTCATTCAAACACTTGAGATATAACTCATACACATTTTAAATAAAATAAATAAAATAGTGATAGGTAGTTACAATGAACACCATTTATAATTTAATTTTGTAGTGTAACAGCTTATATTGTCAAAGTTTGATATTGAAAAACAATACTTATAACCAAAATATTTCTTATTGAAAGCTGTGTTTTGGGCAAGAATTGTAGTAATTCAAAGAATAATTATATCACAAGAACTAATTTGTTAGTTTATTGATACATATTATTTAAGCATAGCAACGGTAGCAAGAAAAGTAAACAACATCATAGAAGAATAAAAAACAATCATGACAGTATCTATGATTAACATATCACAATAAAGTGCACACAAGTCTTTGGCGAGTGATTAATTGTTCTTTGTTTTGTCTTATTTTAACACTCCCCCTCACTCGTCAAAATCGTTGTCCATAGTTGACTATGCTTGGGAGAGGCCAATGCCTTGGTGAGAACATCAGCTTCCAAAGTCTCTGTTGGCTTGTAGTTGATGATG
>CABFOV010000425.1:184488-195214 GCA_902141375.1 Timema poppense | reverse complement strand
CACATACACACATATATATATGCAGATTTAAATGCGTAAGTCTAAACTGGCACTAAAACTTTTAATTCAAGGAAAACAAATACAATAGAATACTTTATTTTTTACCTGGGTTGTTGAAAAATAATAAATTACGTAAATATGTGTCTCAAAATATATACATCATAAATATTAAGGCCACCCGCGTTCTAGTGCCCAAGTTGCGGGCGGTTGTTGCCACCACGGCCAGAAAGCTACGCGACAAACCGAGTATAGGCAGTCGCTGCCAACTGAGTGTATACAGTCAGTCTCGCAATGGGCGTAAAGTCAAAACCTGTTATGTGGTACCCCCTCAACAAGAGCTTCACAACCAATGGCTGAACGAATTGTACTGGCCAATGTTTAGTCGAATGGTGGTGCACGTCCACCCATTGTGTTCTCTGTAACCAAATGGTCACGTGTCTGGCCGGCCGCGTGTGCACAGATAATATTCCCACTGACCACCACATATAGCTAGCTGCCACGACCAATTGCTTGTCGTGCCATACAACTCAATTTACTCTGTTGGCCACAGTCGCTACCTGGCCCTTAGTTCACGGGTAGCCTAATGGTAGAATTTCTTCGGCGCGACTCGCGTCTGCGACCGCAGAAATGGGTGGGGGTGAGTCGCAGACGCGGGGTTCAGTGTTTCTCTTGATGCGTCTCGTTAGTCACCACTCATGGGTAATTTTATATGTAGTTCAGACATTCTTCAGTTATCAGAGATTTTAAATTGTATTGTAGGTGACCTGGCGGTCTAGGGTTAAGGTGTCAGACTTCTGTACTGGCGGCCGGGGTTCAATACTTACATCCCTGCACAGATTTATCTGATTACCAAACCCTTCCTTCACCTCTGATAAGACTTCTTGTGAATGTGGGGAATGCCAGGCCTCCACCGTGGTTCGGATTCCACATTAAACTGTAGGTCCTCCATTCCATCTCACCTCTACCATTACACATTAGCGTAAGTGCGTATAACCCGAATGGGTAGTAAGACGCGGTGCTAATAATAATAACAATAATAATAACAATAATAATAATAAATTGTATTGTATTTAATGTTCCGTGTTATTTTGTTCTCTCGGAATAGTGTGGATACAAATACCAGCTTGATCAACCAACTATTAGCGAGATTCCTTTCCATTTGTTGTCCTTCGCATGATGGTCACGGTACACTAGCGAAGATATGTCAAAAATTGAGGGGTCCTTTGTGATCTCTTCGATTAAATTTTTGTCTACTCGGAGCTATCGGAACGCAGGCGCAATGTAGAGACACTGGATTTGCACTTTGGTCGCCAGTCGCAGTCGCCTCTAAGGAACTGACCACATGACAAACTATGGAAACCAGTCCGGTCGCTGGTAGCAGACGCGAGACGCTTTGAGGAAATCATACAAACATTGGACAGATCTAAAATTTCCACCGAGAAGTCTATAAGGCCATGGGTCGATTCCGGGTGGTCCTTATGATGCTATTTATTTAAGGCTTCGTCCTGTTATTCAATTTATATTTATCTAGGGGTGAACTCTATTAAACCTACTGCCATAGTTTAATTTTAGAAATTGATCAAGTCCCCCTTTTCTCGAAACTGAATATTTATTTTAACTAAAAATTCCTATTTTAGAATATAAATCTTAGAAAACATGACATGCATAAGGTTTACTTCCCAATATTGGTGTGTTTTTTACTTAAATTCTGATTTCGTTCAATTCATTTTTTTAACACCATGTTTTACTACCGAATTGGGCCACACTCCTCTCTATTAATTACAATTTTGTGTTATGGATTAGGAAGGTTTGATTTAGAGTAAGTGTACCCACATTTGCATGTAGTTAGAGTGGACAATAATTTAGGGCAACCACTCTCAGTACACCCGACCAGGATTGAGCCTGAATCTCCCCGTCATCATTGGTCTAGTCTATTGCAAGAGTAGTGCCATAGAACATGTGGCTACTGAAGTGGTTAGTTCTCTAGTTACTATGGAAAATTTAAATATTAACAAAATTTAAGTTTTTTGTGTGTATAATATGAATTCGCATTCAGTCGATTGATAAATTACTGGTCTAGGGTCTGGTCCCTAGGTTTGTCATATTTCAGAGGTAAACCACTACGCATCATAACAAATCTAAAAAGGGTCACGTTCAAAATTTGAGAAAAATATTTTTAAATATAAACATTTGTAATTTTTGTTTAATCTTTTAATCTTAGACATCATTAAAGCTTAGAAGGGCTCATCCTTAGATAAGTAATCTATTAAGACACGCACTGTTGATATACTATGTGTGCTTAAAAAGTGCACTTAAAATACACAAATTAATAAATTTGTCCTACTAGAACTTTTTACTAAATAGCTAATAAACTTTTAGTGACGAATGAAAAATACAATTCAATATTCCTAGGAAGAAGTCATTTCTCTCTCGCTCATAGAAATTATCGTATGCTGAAATAGTCTGTTGGTTCAGAAAGTGCACGTTAAATACTTCAAATATATATTTTTTAAATCATACGTTAAGTCAGGTGATTGTATCTATCTATTTTTATAAATAATATAATTATTTATAAAATAATGCTAATAATAAAATAACATGTCATTTTTGAGTCAAAAATAAAGATGTTTTTTTATTTATAAAAGGCTCTTCTTACGAAAATTGGAATTTAATCCAAATAAATATGTTGCAATAAATATATCCTCCACAGAGATAAACTCTGTATAAAAGGTGGAGAAAGACCACTTGTTCCTTCAAAAGGGTCGTTTTCCCCTTCCCACCATAGTATGTAAATAAGCACGCATTCCCTAGGTACGCATAACATTTAGAAACTATTCTTGAGGTTGTTCCGACAAGTGAATCTCACCAACAGAGGAGCAACCCGCAGAATTAATTTATTAATTCCAAACCTAAATGTCAGCCTTGCCATATTCCCTCCTCCCCAACACTTTGACTCGCACGCACACACGCAAACACTTAACCACGTATGAGACACGTAGCTTATAAACCGTAACTTTGTTAAGAAATGACAGAGTGGGTTTGGGTGCGTTATACTATGAAATCCAGGCTCGAAACACATCAAAAAGTTAAGACTCGTAGCTATTGTGATGCATCTAAAATCATTTAATATACACGTTCCTAGCTGACTGTTTGTATCAGCACATTACTTAAACAATGACTTGATTATAGAACAGACGTAACGCACAGTCCCCATGTGGCCCCGGACCCTGGTCAACCCTCAAAATAACAGTCATGTTGGTCACAAGAGAGTTTTATTTTTATACAAGAAAATAACAAATGCAGCTCAATGAGAGAGTGAGGCATGAATAGCGTTAGGCGCTGAATCGGTAAACAACAATCAATATAGAACAATAATATAAGAAATATGTGGGACGTATTTTAAAGCTTACAAATGGCAACCCAAAATAAATCATACTATCTGCAGTAAAATTAACCTTCTACAAATTTCAAGATAATAATAATGATCGATATTCTAAAGCAAAAACAAAGTACTAGTCATGACAAAAATATATTTACTTGCCACCTCCAGTGGTTCTCAAACCGTATGAACAGTAAACAATAAGTTCCCAATAAAATGTAACTCCCCACTCGTAACTGTGCATACTGTAATTAAACAAGAAAGATCTAATTTAAAAACGTTAACGTTAAACATTAAATCCCATATTAGAGGACAAATATGCTGTCTCGCGTCCCCACATTTAGATAACACAGAATAAACTTTAGAAATATGTTACAATAATAAATTATGTTCCAACAGATAACAAATGATATAATCTTTAAATGTACAAAATCGGCAGAGCCCAAGTATAACGCTTCCAGAATTAATAATGGACTTAAGATATAAGCCCATCCGTGAAGCGTATGAAACAGAATATAAGTAAAATAATAAAAAGAGCTATCCCAAAAGATCACAAAGAAATATCAGACACACAGTCTGGTCAAACCGTGTAAAGAAATTAATTTTATCCATGGTCTACAAGCAAATTAAAATATACCAGGTACAGTTAATAAATGAAAAATTAAATATGAAGAATCCAGAATTTTTTTTTAAAATCATTACAGCCAAACGGAATTTTGAATATACAAATGTAAACCAATTCTAGGACCATGTTCTCTCAGCTAGTGATCGTAGTGTAATGTGTTCTGGCATTACAGAACGAGGCCATTATATATTCGATGAATGAAGTAATGTTTTCTCAAGGTTCGGAAACCAAAGGAGGGGGAGAGGGGCAGGGGTAGCCGTCTTTCATAAAATGTTCAAATAGTCTACGCGTATTAAACGTGGGCTAAACAATAGTTATTTTGTTACTCAACAATGCCAACGGTGCGCATCCAGTTCATACATATTGTCCGTCTTTTTCTATCTTGGACGTGGCACAATCCTCGTGGTGAGAAGCGAACCACGGCCTCTCGAGCTAGTTTGATATTGGCAGTGCCACGATGTGTTAGTGGAGTGGAGCCTTGCCAAATCGGGTCAACTGGGGCCTGAATGGTGAGCCAAACGATCTTCTTTTCTTTAAGTATTGTAACAAGGTTGCACCCATTGTTCGATAATTCAACGATCTATTACAAATTTATAGTAAAAAACGTGCAATCCATGTTTTATGTGTAGTTATTTTTAGCTATCGGAAAACGGGAGAGGTAGGGAAGAATTCGTAGAGTATTTAAGGCCCCTCATTAGTGTCCAAATAAACGTCCACAGTGGTCTTAATTTGGTCAAAAAAAATAGAAATTACCTAACTATGTTGAATAACTTTAGGCAAAATGAAAAGCTGTCTTTAATATTCTAGATTTATTTTTTTGTGTTTCTACCCCCAAATCCCCCAAATATAGCCATGTCTTAGTATCTGATAAGGTTATACGCATGAAAATTAAATATGCTAAAAGGATAGGGATAAGAAATGTTTAATTTAAGAGAAAGTATATACAAGTTTGAGTGAATAGAAATTTGGAAGCCTTAAAAAAATACATTCAGTATACAGAGCTAAAATTTGAACCCAATTCTGATTCTAATTTTATTAATATTGATATATAATAAAACTCTGAGATATGTCACTACAATACACATTTTTGTGGCGTTTCCATTTCAAAAGCATTAACGATAAGAATAACTATATATATATTTTATATACTTTTTTCTTCCCTTCTGTTTGTTTGATTGTTTGTTACCAATAAAGTCAAAAAGTACTTATCGAATTCAGACAGGACTTTTTCTGCTGCACTACTTATTTTCACGGGAATGTTGTAAACTTCATACCATGACTCGAGTTCGTCAGCGGGCGTTGGCAGTAAACATACGTAGTGACTGTTTGGAGCGGGTTCAAAGTAGGACAGTTGCATGGAACAGTGGGTAGAGGGAGAAAATGGGAAGTGTGACTTTGTGTTTCTTCGGGAATCTTCAAAGGTGCATAAAGCATTGCCCTAGAGTTGGTCTCATTATTTAATAGCATATAAAGTTGTCGGTTATGTTGAAAGAGTTATTGCTTATTGTTTGGTAACCAAGCCAATAGCACAATTTTGTTTGGCGTTATAGGGTGCTCACTATAGATTGGGTCTTTCAATTTATTTTATCTTTGTTTCTTAGACAGCAAATTTAAACTATTTATTTTTATGCTCATCACTACAATGCCTCCACGTAAGAGAGCCACTGTTAATATGCCTACATTTTTGTCTTAAATTGAACGAAAAATAATAATAATTGGCTAATTTAATATAGCTAATTTTTCAGTTAAAAATGTTTTGCATATAAATTAAATTTATTTGATTTTGTATCTTAAATAATAGATTCTAACTATTTAGTTTGGTATTCATTGCAATAAATTCCTCCCCTTATGGGAGTCACTACTAGCGTACACGCATTCGCGTTTAAATTTAACTAAATTTTAAGTGTTTTTTTAAGGCTTTGCGTGTAAATTAAGTTTTATTTTTTGTATCTTAAATAGTATATCTGAACTATTTATTTTCGTGTTCATTGCAACAATAACTTTACGTAAGCAATCTAATTTTGATTAAAGGAATACAAAAGTTTAAAATATTTATGTAGGTTCCTTACTACATATAGCCGTTAATGTGTGTCGTCGTAGACATATAAAACATTTGTCTTGCCTTAAACGTGTCTTATATGGTGTTTTTGGCAGTTTAAATGATTTACTAGGGAGAACCCTCAAATTAAATGTGAGCAAAGCCGTGGGCAAACTCAAGTAAATAATAACCTTGACAAATCTTAGTTTATACACAGTATTCCATATTACATAAAAATCATATTTTTTTAAAATGCATGCTTAAAATAAACAGTTATATGAATATTGAACACAGTATTAGCCTTCATATGTACAATAAAATTCAATTAAATGAAAAATGACCACCTGTTTCATTAAGGAACAAGGGAATGCAAGGCCCCTGGTCTAAATTTTCCCAGTGCACTCCTAAATCAAAGCAGAATATCCAAATTCGATAACAGTACAAACTTTCAATTTTTTTTACAGTGTTAAAAGTGACCTGGCGGTCTAGGCGTAAGGTGTCAGACTTCTATGCTGGCGGCCGGGGTTCGATCCTCGGTCCCGGCACAGATTTATCTGAATACCAAACCCTTCCTTCACCTCTGACAAGACATCTTGTGAATGTGGGGAATGCCAGGCCTCCACCGTGGTTCGGATTCCACGTTAAACTGTAGGTCCTCCATTTCACCTTACAATCACCATTCCATTACACATTAGTGTAAGTGCGTATAACCCGATCGGGTAGTAAGACGCGGTGCTAATAATAATAATAATAATAATAATAATAATAATAATAATAATAGAGTATTTTAAAAAAATCCCGATTAGGTCAAATACTTTCACTCTTAGATAAAGTATTTAAAATTAAATTACAAAACTATGTTAAGATAACATACCATGGTTCAAACCTAAAATTATATTATTACAGCTATTTATTTCCCCTCTGTGATCTTAACAACTCCTTCAGTCAAACAACATTCCGAAATTTAAACATATAAACTAAAGTAATGTCATTTTTGATGGGCTTTTAAGGGGTCACCTACCGGAACCTCGGACACGTTCATAAATCATAAAGTATTTAAGACGGGGTTTAGCATTTCAAAATATAGCTCAAACCAAAATGGAAGGTAAGGCTTTCAACATAGATCTATATAGGCGGTTCCCAAACAGTGGTACGTACAATTATTCCCTGTTGCACACCGTCAGGAGCCAAACAAATCAATCAAATTAAAGTCGTACAAAGATAGAGCCTTATAAAATCTTATAAATATACAACGACCAAGTCCAATCAAAATTAAAACGGATTTACACAGTGATTGGACGGGTGGTAACACTGATTCAAACTTAGACAGCAGTTGCAGCCACGCAGTATGTGGTTTTGGCCGTGGGCGCATCATCGAAAATTTACCGAAATAGTAAATATTCAACATTCTCTTGGCGGTACTCCAAATTACGTACACTGTTGGGGTGGTAAGTTATTCAAAAAGTTTGGAAACCACGACCCTTTAGCATTAAAAATATTGATTCGTATGTTTTATAAGTTAAAGAATGTACCAGAGGAGAACATTAGTTAAGTTTCAGTGACGTTTTACGCGAAATGTTGCAGTTCCCAATTATAATTATTGCACGTCTGGGCTTCATCATCCGTATCTCAGTTTGTGTAAAGATTAGCCAGTACTAATGTAGCGTTACCCAGGGGTCGTCCGAATGTATTAATTGTACATTATTTTCCAGGAAGCTCTTTCCATGTCCCGATGAGATGAGGTGATGGTGATAGTGAATATGAGGGTGGAACCAGTAGAAACGTGCAAACCTAACTTAAGCCTAACTAACCAAACCTTGATGACCGTTGAGGTAATTACCCTTTCAGGAAAATTACCCATGGCACCAGCCGAAAATTGAAACCAGTACCCCTAAGCTCGTAACCAAGTGCACTGACCACCACACCATGGAGCCATGTTAGTTCCTAGTTAAGAAAAATGTAAAATGGTTAAAAACATATAGAAGAATTTTGGTAAAAAGATTAATTTTTAGAACACAAACTTTAATTTGTTGTCCACATTATTTTTTGGTTGTATAATGCCATAGGCGTTAATATAATCTGTAAGAAATGACAGTTGAAGAAAACATAATTTTATATGTGGATATATTAAAATTTGTTACGTAGCTTTTAAGACTGTCGAAAAATCTCACTCTGATCTAAATTGTACTCTAGTTATTTAACCTTCTTCAACACATTTAATTTTCAACAAGGTTAATTAACACATAAAAGTGCAAGATAATTAGAAATAATAATTATTTGAAAGGTTTTGAAGCCTCAGAACTGCCATTTATATAAGAGAGACCGCAGTGTGACGATATATTCCTTCAAGTAGTCGACATCCTTATTTCAATATTAACTATTCAAACATTTGTACCAATTATATTTGTTTGACACGTTTATGATTATATTTAAGGTGTTTCTATTTGTTTTAATATAGACACAAATATTTCATTTCAAATGAAAGTTCCTCTCTTTCTAGAACAAAATGAGGGACTTGTTACCACGCTCACAGCTCGAAACTGTTTCTCGTGTAAAAACAACACGGTGCAAAATAAACTTTTGAAATATACGAGGTAAGGCATGCAAGTTTATTAGCTCAAAGTAACTATAAATAAGAAGAAAATAGCCCAGTGAGGGTGTAGAAGGTTGTTTGGGAAATAATAATTTAAAAAATAATGTATGGAAAGTTATGACATAAGTCTTAAGGTTTATTTTCTGTATGTGTGTGTGTGTGTGTGTGTGTGTGTGTAGTATAATAAGTTGTGTGTTCTGGGAAGTTATTTTTGTGGAAATGTGACCTCTTTTTAAAAAAAATGGAAAAAATAGAAGATACTAATATGGAGATATTTCTTTTAATTTTTACTTATAAGGGTTGTGATTCTCGAGGGTAGCTTAGAGAAAATACACACACACACATTAGAGTGGAGAGAGTATTGGAAAAATGGGGTTATAAATTAGATTTGAAAATCTACTCCCGAGTGTAGAGTACATGGTCCAAGATTCAGATCCCAACGCTAGCCCAAGAATAATGCGAGTCACCCGCATTGGCGAGTAACGCAGACTAAGGAGCCAGTCAAGTCTTGTCTTGTTTTTCCGGTGAGTCGGAGGTACTGGACTCAAATCCCAACTGGGTGAACTGGAATGCATTATTTATCAAGGGGAGTCTCCTTTCCCTATACAACCAATGTTAAATTATGGTTCATTTAGGTACATTTTTCTCAAAAACTATAATAGTTAATGAACTGATTTTTTTTATGATTCATCAATAGTTATATGCTAACAATTAGACAAGGGAAATTTATAAATGTCTCAAAAAATATCATTTATATTAATTTTTAAATATGTTAAATATTATTTTCTAATTTTCCAACACATTTTAACATATTTCAATAGATGTAAATAATTTTTTTTGTTATATTTTTTAAGAACATTTTTTAAATGTGCATAATTAAATTTCCAAAGTAACCAAAAAAAATTATAGTGATATCTTGTATATTTTTTGAAAAAAATATACCTAAATAAACCATAATTTAACATTGGTTGTATAGGGAAAGGAGACTCCCCTTGATAAATAATGCATTCCAGTTCACCCAGTTGGGATTTGAGTCCAGTACCTCCGACTCACCGGAAAAACAAGACAAGACTTGACTGGCTCCTTAGTCTGCGTTACTCGCCAATGCGGGTGACTCGCATTATTCTTGGGCTAGCGTTGGGATCTGAATCTTGGACCATGTACTCTACACTCGGGAGTAGATTTTCAAATCTAATTTATAACCCCATTTTTCCAATACTCTCTCCACTCTAATGTGTGTGTGTATTTTCTCTAAGCTACCCTCGAGAATCACAACCCTTATAAGTAAAAATTAAAAGAAATATCTCCATATTAGTATCTTCTATTTTTTCCATTTTTTTTAAAAAGAGGTCACATTTCCACAAAAATAACTTCCCAGAACACACAACTTATTATACTACACACACACACACACACACACACACACATACAGAAAATAAACCTTAAGACTTATGTCATAACTTTCCATACATTATTTTTTAAATTATTATTTCCCAAACAACCTTCTACACCCTCACTGGGCTATTTTCTTCTTATTTATAGTTACTTTGAGCTAATAAACTTGCATGCCTTACCTCGTATATTTCAAAAGTTTATTTTGCACCGTGTTGTTTTTACACGAGAAACAGTTTCGAGCTGTGAGCGTGGTAACAAGTCCCTCATTTTGTTCTAGAAAGAGAGGAACTTTCATTTGAAATGAAATATTTGTGTCTATATTAAAACAAATAGAAACACCTTAAATATAATCATAAACGTGTCAAACAAATATAATTGGTACAAATGTTTGAATAGTTAATATTGAAATAAGGATGTCGACTACTTGAAGGAATATATCGTCACACTGCGGTCTCTCTTATATAAATGGCAGTTCTGAGGCTTCAAAACCTTTCAAATAATTATTATTTCTAATTATCTTGCACTTTTATGTGTTAATTAACCTTGTTGAAAATTAAATGTGTTGAAGAAGGTTAAATAACTAGAGTACAATTTAGATCAGAGTGAGATTTTTCGACAGTCTTAAAAGCTACGTAACAAATTTTAATATATCCACATATAAAATTATGTTTTCTTCAACTGTCATTTCTTACAGAT
>CABFOV010000425.1:147530-184330 GCA_902141375.1 Timema poppense | reverse complement strand
GGGGGGGGGGATTGTTTGACGTCAGAATATCAACTTTAGATACTTCTTTAAAATGTTGTATTGTCTAATACGGTTTAGAGGTGACGAAGAGATCCATGTTAGTATCACGAATGACTGTGTTGATTTTTTTAAAATGATTTCACATTCACCCGCTTCTATGGCCACATGGTCTAAAGCGTCATGATTGCAACAGACTAAACTACCGATGATGGGGAGATCGAGGTTCAATCCCGGTTGGGTGTACCGAGGATGTTTTTTACTTAATAGTTTCCCCCTCTCCCTTCGCGTAAATGTGGTTACACCTCCTCTAAATTCAACCTTCCACATCAATAACACATTAGAGTAACTAGTACATAGGCGTATAACCCAAACGGTTAATAATATATGGTGCTAAAAAAAGATTTCTCATTTTCCCTACACACAACTGTGGGTATATTTAATCTAAAATTCTACCTTCCTTACTCAATTTGTGTAAGAAAATACGTAAGAGACTGGACGGGTAATTAATTGCTAGAAGAAATCAATTACAAGGGTTTAAATCCTGATTGGATGTACAGTGTTTATTTTTATTAGAATGATTTAACCCTTACCTCCACCTAAATATGGGCACGTTTAATCTCAAACCCTTCCTTACTTATCTTGATGAAATTAATGTAATTGCGTATAGCCCGGATTGATAATAAAGATGGAGCATCTAAGGAATAAATGACTTAATTTAAAGGATAGGGAATGGGAGGTTGAACTCAAAGGAAATTATTCCGTATTAACGTAGAGAAGGAATGGAACGAACACGAACACAGGACTAAATGGTAACTATCTTCTCCGGCTCCCACTAATAATCTTAAAATTCATATTCTTGAATGATTTTTTTTTTTTAAAAACATGGTTATTTTAATGTATTAAATAGTAAAGCTATTAAAATTGTTATAGCCATATGTAGATATATTATTTAAATTGAAAAAAATACACCTGGACACCATAATCGAAACCGGGACTCCATCTTAAAATATGAGTTAAGAATGTACTCGAGCACGGAAAGATTCCTAGATAACTCAATGGTTAAAGCATTGGCGTGCTAAGCCAAAGGTACTAGAATCGATTCCCGTGTCCAGGTGTCATTTTTAAATTTTAATAATATGATATTTGGGAATACGGTTCTTTATTTCCCCTGAAACCCGCCCGCGCCCAGTCAGAAGTAACAATCTGTGCCTCTATGGCGTCAGCAATCCATCAGTAACCTCACAAATGACAATCACACCATAGGTCGGTCACCCCTATTTCCGGCCAAAGCTTGTGGCGTATAACCGTCATGAATAGGTAATGGTGCAACTAATTGATGCGTCATCATCAATATTATCATTATCATTATCATGAATGGTTCGCACGCCATCTGATTGGTTGCTACGCTATCCGACGTCCCCTATGATATATCGCCGCCTGATGGCTAATGGATGTTCCGACGTTTGATTCAATCGGGCAGGGGAAGGGAGATTCTATATACCTCGATGGATGCCAAGTCAGCCGCTTTCTCTGTCGTCCATAGCAACAAGTTTTGACTGTGTGGAGGGGGAGATGATCTTTGTCAAATAGGTGCATTTCTTGAATTCGAACTAATTTTGTTTAGTAGGGTTCCCGTAACTAATTTGGTAGGCTCAAAGCTGTCAAATACGTTTCCTACAAAGCACCATGACGTAATTGTTATGGTTTCTACTTTTTCATGTCATGCCCTATGCTCGTGGGTTCAAACCCAGCTCGGGTGGACGTATATATATTAGCAATTCGCACAATATTCGTACAACTGTCATTGTACTATTGCCAGCATAATGCCTCCTGAGCTAAAGATAGCTGCGTTATATGATATATCGTGATCTTAATTGATCACACATATGTATATAACGATTTCCACACGTTTATAAAATACTCTACCTTAAAATTTGAGTGAAGAATGACCCTAGACAAGGGATGACTCTTAGATAGCTCAGTGGTGAGCATTGGCGTACTAAGCCAAAGGTACCGGATTACATCACCCTATCCAGGTCCCATTTTTCAATTTAAAATAAATTATATCATACATACATCAGTAGCGTGTTGGGAAGTGTTGCAAGGGAGGCAGATCTAATTGAATTAAAACTGTACCTGCTATATGTTCTCACCCACTTGGGCCCTATTTGACCAACCATACATATGATCTGCTCTAAATGCCTCACACGGGACTGTATTCCCCTTAATACCTGATCAATGAGTGTTCTACTGAGGGGTGTGAACAATTCACAGGTACAGTTTAAACTAATGCTGCTTACCCTGGCAACACTTCAAGACACGCCACTGACATACATATATTTACGCAGTACATGGAATAGTCAATTTCACTTTTTGGGTGTAAAACACACACATATTATTTTATACTATACCCTCTGTAGAGTGTAGAGTCTAAACAATTTAAGCTACTATTATTTTTTCAAGTTTGGTATCTATAAATATTTCTATTTAATTTTGTTAGTTAATTTATTATAAAGATGAACGCAGAAAAATCAAAATTTTGAGAGTTATACATAAAGTAACATGCACAAACGCTAACTATGAGACCCGCACTGGTGGATACGCAGACCAAAGCATCAATCACGTCTTTTCTTGGTTTCAGAAGATGGGGAGGTCATAGTTCATATCCTGACCGGTTATAATTAAGTGATTTTTCCTAAATGGTATTTCAGTCTCCTCCCACAAAAAAAAAATCGGGTATATTTCCTCTAAATTCCACCTTACTCATCTATATATTATTAGCACAAATATACTGATAAAATGTATTTCACGTGAAAAAAACAATCATCCCCGAAAAAGTTCCCTTCAACAAAAGTTCTTGTTGAAAACGTAAATAACAGAATTTTATGGATTTTGGTTTTAAAATAACTCTTTTCCTTCTAACAAGATATTGAATTTGATGCTGTTCAAATGGGTGCGGTGGATGAAACCAATTCAATTCCGCAAGGGATGTAACGAATATTGGGGAGAAATAAGAGAAAGAGAGGGTACGAATGGATGAAGAACAAGGAGAGGCGAATGAAAGCGCGGAATAGAATTGAAGCTCATTTCTTGTCTGATGATCTGTATTAGCTTATCCTTCTTTTAACCGCACCACAGTCTAAAAAAAAAAAATCATAACAAAAAAAGAGTGAATTCCCGGATTTGTTCCGCTATATTCGGGCTCGTTTTTTTTAGTCTACTTTCCAGGACCTCCCGTTCAATAATAACAACCCTTTACCAAAGAAAAGGTTTGGTCGGGGGTAAGGGGAAATGGTGGAAGAGGTACCTAAAATAAAAAAAGGAGTGTGATTTACAATCCTTAGAGAGTAAAGTTAAAATATTCTGTTCGCTCCTAACTTTTCTGCATTCACCAAAAAATTCTGCAATAAATCGTTTTTTAGAGCGCGGAATTGAAGATTTCCCTAACATTTTTATTGGGGCCCCATGTTTCATCACTTTTAGAATCCCCCAAAGGCGAGTCTGAAACTTCCCCTTTCCTCATACCCTCTATATGCCTCTCTAAGAAGGATCCCCAACCTACAGACAATTGCGCAACTGTAAATAAGAAGTTAGGACACAATTTATGGCGGAGAAGGTAGATATTGGAGTTGTCAATAGTGTTAAAGAAGCCACACCACAAAATGTGTAAGTTTATCTTTCAATATTAGCTGATTAATTTTATTATTATCATTAATAATGACAGTAAAACTTTTGCACCCCGACTATATTACTGTGAGGGATCAATCTCGGTTGTCCTCGGTTAAGGTGCTTGCCTAAGGACTCGATGCTCATGGGTTCATACCCAAACGAGGTTGATGGATTTTTCTCGAATGATAAAAATACATATCCTAACTCAGGGCTGTGTTTAGGGAATGTGAGGTCCGGGGCAAAAGAAAAAAAATATGAGGGCCCCCATTTTTATGTCAATTATTCAATTTAGCATCAAACCATTCTAATATATTAATACGTATTTATGTTACTTAATAATTTCACATATTTTGTGAAATATTGATCCATCCATTAAATAACTGTATTTTATTAAGTACAAACAATCAATTCAATTAAGCAAACAAAGGAATTATTTCACCCTTTTAGTTGCAAAAGTGGCAAGTTCATTTAAACAAATGAATACAAAGTAAATAAAAGTAATTACAGACTACAGTTTAAACAATATAAATAAAACAATATATTAATCAATACACTTTGAAATAAATTTCTTTCTCTCCTTCTTAACGGAAGACTAATAAGTTGGTCAAACGAAATGTTGTTCATCAGGTCATGAAGAAATCACTGTAAACGAGTTAAATCTTCCTTGTGTCATGGTAGATCAAAATCGGTTCTTTACAAAAGACAGTTTGAAAAATGACCTTTCGACTTCACAGTTTAAGATTAGTAATGCCAAATACAAGCGCATAGCAATTGCTGCATTTGGGAAGACATCAATTAAATCACTTTTATATAAATGTCGCAAAATCTCCTGTGTATCGTATAAAGAAACACCATCTTCAAACTGAAGTCCTTTGAGAAAAGAAGAGAGCTATAATAATTCACTCCTCAAAGCTGGCTGAAGATCCTTACATTATCGTTTGACCAACTCATCAGCGCTTGATCTGAGCTCCTCGTCATTACTTGTTGTAGTTAATCTACAAAGAAACCCAAATGTTGTGGCAACTTCTTTGTAGGAAGCAAATCTATTCTCAAGTACCATGTTGAGCTTATCAATAGAACACAGAAATTAAGAAACTCTTGAGACTGTCACGGGATATTACAATAGTGGAAAGTTCATCTTGTGACAACTTCTTTGTAGGAAGTATCTCTATTCTCAAGTACCATGTTGAGCTTATCAATAGAGCACAGAAATGAAGAAACTCTGAAACTGTCACGGGATATTAAAATAGTGGAAAGTTCATCTTTCCATCAGGATATTTTTTGGAGCGTTGGGTATCTGTGTAAGTTAGTAAAACATGTTTGCTGAGTTATTTTGGTCTAATTTCAATTTCATCAAAGCTACTTCAAATATTTTCAAGGAATTCATCAATTGAAGACCAGTTCCTATATTGAATCCAGATTTTTGTAAAGGTTTACTTACCCCACCAAATATTTCCATAATGCAATTCCCCAATACAGTCATAAATGCAAATTCTAAGTAATTCATATTATTCATCAGAGAGTTTGCTTCTATAATTGTGAACTGTGTTTGATTTTTATCATTTGAAATTTTACAGCAATCACTGTAAGTTTCAACATAATGATTGCTGAAATTTCTTAATGCATCTTCCCTGCATGACCACCTAGTTTCAGATAATTTTTAACACTAATTTTTAGCTTGATACTATGTTTCGTACTCTCTAACATTGCAATTTCAAGAACTGATGACCTGTAAGTGGATGCAGTAAAGAAAGAGTGTAACTTTTCAAGTAAAAAAAATAGTTTTATGGCATCTTGATATTCATCAACACTCTTTTTGCCAAACAAGTTTAGTGAGTGAGCTGCACAAGGAACATATGGCACAAAGTTGTTTACCGATTTAATGTGTGCTTGGAGACCTTCATATTTACCTGACATGTTTGCTGCATTGTTAAAGCTTTGGCATCTGCAGTCCTGTATATCGATGGCGTTGTCTTTTAGATTACTAGTAACAACCTCATTTAACTATTTTCCAGTATGGCTGTAAACTGGAATTAAACATAAAAACCTTTCAGCGATAACACCCTGAATACAATATCTAAACACAAAGGACAACTGATCTGTATCCGAAATATCAGGTGTGGAATCTAGTATTATTGAGAAATATTTGGCTTCTCTAATCTTATTTTGTATATGATTCCTAACTTCGTTGCCCATTAGTTCAATGAGTTCATCACATATATCAGAAGAAAGATAAGATATATGTCCTTTTCCTTTGTTCTCATGTATCTTTAAATATTCCTTTAAAAAGGGATCAAATTGAGCAAGGAGTTCCATAATTCCTAGGCAGTTACCATTGCGAGGTGATACAAGCATTTGGTTGTCACCGCGAAATAGAAAGCCTCGTACCACTAGAAATTTCACAACAGCCACTACTCTACATTTTTCCATTAACTTATTTCACTATTTATTTGTGAATCTAAATGTGAGGAAACTGACGTGTTTTTATTCTTTCGAAGAGCCCACTTCAACGAACATTTATGGTGATCCACACTCTTTTCATGCTCTCAGTTTTTCTTCAGTTTTTTCCAATTGTAAAAACCAGTCAAAAACTGAGAATTTAGTTTACATTTACTGAAGAGTTTCCATGAGAAGCAAAAAACGTTCAATGTAGATTTGGGATACAATAACCATTTTCTTTGTCGGCGCTCGCCGTTTTCAAAGACTCTCCCAAATGCAGATATACCTAATTTTCTTGTACATTTAAGGTACTGTCTAGCTGAGGCAGTAAATTCTCTGTCACTTACCTGAAAATAGTCTGGTGCTTTATAAATACAGCACTCAGTTATTTCTTCAGTGATGTTTATCAGAGACCATGTTGCAAGATACCGCTGAATCAGTGTAGTTACAGTTCTATCAATATCTACAGGTCGTTCATAATTGCTTACACTACAATTGCTGGTGATTTGAGACTCTACAGCTTTACTACTTGAAAGTGAATATGTGGGAAATTCTTGAGAGATGATTATCGGATTTAAATTGTCTTAGTCTGAAATTATTGTATTTTGTTGAATTGTGACTGATTGTTCTAAGTGAAATTGTGGTGAAGAAGTAGAATATGTCTTACCACGACACTATTCTGGTTCTTTAAGTTGAAGAGGTTAGTCCTTTGCGGCAAATAAGGATTTAAGTTTTGGAAGTTTATTTATATGTTCTTGCTCACGTTCTTTTGCTTTACGCTTGGTAGTACCACTATCAAACTTACGCACACTCATTGCTGGAAGATTAATTTACATCACATATTAAGTTTAAACAATATTCTGAGTTATATAATTCACACTATTAATCAAGAAAAAATAACGACAAACTTGCAAAAGCGAGGGCTATAACAAAATGCCATCATTGGTGAACTTAGCTTAGCTCCAGTTCGTGTAATTATTATAACAAGTGCCAAATTGAGATATACAAGTTTGTTTATCATAGACTGCGCCACTATATACTGGTTGCCTCAGTTGAGTTAGAAATGCAAATATGTTACAAAATGCACCACCATTACACTGTTAATTTATGTAGACTGGGTGCGGTAGAACAATGGTGGCGTTTTTTTAAAACTGAAATACAACCCATTACTCAAATATCATAAATCGTAAGTTACATAAATATAAAGTTTTTCGAAATCTGAGATTGAATCTTACGCTAAGCGAAGACCTATTGCTTGTAGGTAGTGCTTGAATTTTTGTAAGTTACACCATTATTTGATGTGAAATTTAGAATTGTCACTAATTGAATTTAATATTTTTTGGGGAAATATGGCCCCTTGGAATTTGAGGGCAGGGGCGATTGTCCCGTACGCTCCCCCATGCCCCCAGAAACGGCCCTGTGCCAACTTCCTTTGGAGGGGAAGTAAAGCCGTTTGTCCCATGTCAGTGGTGGCATGTAAAAGAACCCTAGAAGGTATGCTAAAATACCTGTTTTCAGAAAATTGGTAGACCCTTTAACTCTCGCTCATATAATAATAATAATATTTAGCACCGCGTCTTACTACCCGTTTGGGTTATACGCTTCTCGCTCATATACATTCTCGTGTATTGATATCATCAGTTGGTTCAGAAAGTGCGCGTTAAATGCCTCAAATAAATGAAAATTTCTTTGGGGAATAAGATATAGATGATTTTAGAGGAATTGTACCCGTATTTTTGGGGAGATAAGATGAGAAAATATGTATGAAACAACCACCTTTCATGTACCCATACCAGTCTCGAACCCCAAACTTTCCAGTCACCGGCATAGCCAGATTATATGAACCTGACATATAGACTGCGTGGACAAATACTGGGGTATTGGGTCTAGTTAATGTAGAAGTCACTAGGGGCCAGCACAAAGGTAATAATGTATAATTAGATAAAAATTTTGATAAGCACATATTAATTGTGTGTTTATAGAGTTTAATTTCTAAATTATTATTTATTTAGTAATAAAATTGTCTAATTAAAATAAAGTATATACTTCTAAATAAATAAAGTGATAGTTTTTTTAGTCACACAAACTGAGAATTTTATAATTATTTTTTTTAACTTTTAGCACCACGTCTTACTACCCATTTGGGTTATATAAGTATGTACTAATTTCACTAATAGCTTAGGGATTTGAAAGGTTTAATTGAGAGTAAGTGCACCCGAATTTGCGTGTAAGGAGAGTGGAAAATCATTTAGGGAAAAAAACCTCAGTGCACCCGACCGGGATCGAACCCCGATCTCCCCGTATTCGACAGTTTAGTTGAATACGAGAGTAGCGTATTAGACCACGCAGCCAATGAAGCAGGTGACCTGGTACACTTTTAAAATGTTTTAAGCTTTCGTTTAGTTAAAATAGATATAGTTTTTTATCTGTTCAGTTTAAGGATTTATTTGATTTGTATAAATATTATTTTACTTCAAAACAAAATTGTTTCAAAAGTTACTAGTTCAACTTCTGCACAATCACAACAGATTTTCCGAATTATAACCCCCCTCCCTTCTCCCTTCCTCCCCCCTCAACTTTTCTATCGAACCGAGTGATCCAACAAGCACCTCTCTCTAAGTCGGAGGTTTCCTGATTTCAACGGAATATCCAGTTAAGTGTTGTAGAAATCTGTTCTGAAAGACCTAACTCCCCTTCCACCCTCACCCTGCTACTCCCACACAGTGTAATCTGGCATGTCCGCCCGCGATTCGCTTGGCTTGCTAAGTCTCCCCGCTTAGCCCCAAACATCTCCCCCCCCCCCTCCGTTTCCCCACGGGCCCTCTATCCAACTCCTCCATAGCTTACTCAGCACATCATCAGGGCCTTCTACAGCCCCAGGGCGAACAAGCAAGAGGAGGATGGCTTATTCGCCAACAGAGATTTGTTTTATTGCACGAGTGCAATAACTTCACAGGCTATTAAAGGTTTATTCTAGCTTAGTATTAAGAATACTTTACTAATTAGTTGTCAGTCCGACACTTTAGCTCAGATGGCAGCACCACCTTCTAACGAATTTAAGGGTGTCGGGGTTAGATTACCACCGTGGCAAAAAAAAATTGACTATAGGTCAAATGGGGCTTCCATCAAAATGATTAACTAACGTAAGGCTTCGGTGACTGCATGGTCTAAGGTTTCACTCTCACAATAGGCTGGCCTGCCAATGATGGAGATGTCGTGTTTCGATCCCAGTTGCGTGTACTTAGAGTGGTTTTCCTAAACTGCACCCCCATCTCTCTCTCCATGCAAATGTGGGTGCACTTACTCTAAATTCAACCCTCCTTATCCCTGAAACATTAGATTAATATGTACTGTACATAGGCGTATAGACTGGATGGGTAGTAAAATGTAGTGCTAAAAACATTTGAAAAATAATTAACAGCTGAGTGACTTGGGGTTGTCTCAATTCTAGAGAAAGGTTGGTTTGTAAGTCTTGTGCTGATAAAAACAGTTAGCTCAGAAAGTGTCAGTTAAACATCCTAGGTCAGGGGCTATTATTAGCTCGATCGTGATTAACTCAGTGTTCTCACATCAATTTTCAGGGTAAACAAGGTGTATATTTTATTTATTTTACGTATTTTCTATAAAGGCAGGGGCATAAGTATTGCAGAAAATATTGAATTTAAAGAATAAATACAATATGTATAGAAAAAATTGTAGGGTGCACTGCACAGATTTTCTCTCTCTTTTATTTAAAAATAGACATTTACTAAAAACTCGTAAGTTCTGCGAAACGATATAATAAGGCTATATATATTGTTGTAGAAACATTACACCTTAGATACTAAATGAAATAATGTACACTGTTATTTATCTTACTTTATAGCGTTAGAAACTAGGAACTCTGTTAAAGAACAATTTTTCAAAAAAGAAACATCTTTTTCCACCAAAGAGTATAAGAATTAAATTAATTTCCAAAGACTTGAATTTAAAAAAATATATTTTCTTATAGCTCAGAAATAATTGGCTTGGAAAAATGAGATTAAAATAAATAATTATATCTTTAATAGTGGAACTACTACACAACTTAAAAATAAGCTATTATGGATCTCAAATAGCTGCAGAGAAATGATGAAAATTGGAAAATTTCCTCCATATAAAGTATCATCAAGGTAATTTAAATTAGAAAATGAGAGTTGCCATCTTGTTTTTAGTAATAAAAAGTGTATCTACGTAAAATTTAATCAAAATCTTTAAAGCGAGTTTCGAGAAAATTGATTTTTTTCCCTCGTTTTGCCCTTCATTAAACTACTCTTAAATTTAGAATTAGATTTCTAATTCCAAAAACCTCTCGGGAGACTTTATTATAAACCCATATACCGAGTTTTAGCCCAATCAGTAGAATAGTTTCGGCTCCGGCCCGAGGTACAGACAGACAGACAACATAGTGAAAACCACTTCTTTGATTTCAGGGGGTCATTAAAACTCAACAATTATCAAAATTTCGAATGAGATCTTTTTGACGATCATACTTTTTTCTCTCCGAGGTGTCGAGTGAAGGTATAAAAGTATTAAAAGTAGAGTGGAGAAAAAAGGGTGATCACGGGACTTTAGATAAATGTAAAAATCGATCGGGGCTCATAAAGCCTTGCTGACACCTCCACCTGGATCTATTAGGGGCCTACACCCAATAATTTAAGTTCTGTGTTTAATTATGGATGTGGCTTGAAAATGTATTATTCTTCCAGTTGGTCCCACAGATAGAGGCATTAGTCTCATTTAGTGCTGATTGCCATTGAAGAGAGGGCCAGGATCAAGTTTCAGGTCGGGTCTCCGGGTGTACTTGAGTTGTTTGATTAAAACCGTGGCACAATCTCTCTCAATGCAAATGCTGATACTCTTACTTCAAACACTACCTTCTAAATCCCAACCTCATTGGTGAAACTGTGACGTCCTATTTCAAAGGAGAATAATTTGAGGCAGAGGGGGCTGGATGTTATAGGTGGTAGAGTTAAGAAAGTTTGTAGTTCGTATGTTGATATAATCATTTGGTAAAGAAGTGTACGTTAAGTATCATTAATAAAATAAATTATCAATACCAGATTTCCTAATATTACTTCAGGAGTAGTAAAAATTGTCAAAACATTGTGTTAAAAAAAGGGAACCAGGTAGAAGTCCTAAAATCACTTAGCCTAAAGTCGCTTGATCTAAACAGTGAAACTCAAAAATACTTTTATGAAAAATTTCAAAGTTGCTAATTTCACCAAATTTTAGTTGGCTTAGAATTATTCAACCCAAAAAATAGCCTCATAAAATGTTAGTAGCCCACAGTAATTTAGCTTAAAGTTGTTGGGCTTACACGTAAAGCATTTCAGGTCTACCGCCCTTATAGGCTCGTAAAATTCATGCACCAATTATTTTAATTTTAGTGGATGTTTAGTACAAGGGTAATAGTAAGTATTTGGAGGATAAATGCACCCACATTAATGTGCATGGGGGAGATGGAAAATCCGCAACCATAAGCCACGCGCGCATGTGTGTGTGCAGGAGGGGNGAGCGTGAAAAACCATTTTGGAAAAACCACCCTCAGTACATCTGACCGTTAATCGAACCATGATCTCCCTGTCATCGGCAGTCTAGTCCACTGCGAGAGTAGTGCCTTAGAACGTTCGGATACTGAAGCAGGTCGTCATGTGTACTTAGGATGTTTTTACCTAAATTGTTTTTCCACGCTCCCTCCATACGAATACGACTACACTTGCCCTAAATTGTACTTTAATCATCAATACAACATTACATATATGTGGATAGCACGAGCGGTTAGATGCATAGCACAAGATACATATTCCAATAGCGGATCACTTTGGACAATCTGATGAGCATGTTAGACGCACGTCTCTATGTTCTCGTCAACGTCAAATTGATATCACGGTTGAAATTAAAAGGTTTCTGTGTTTGTGTTTACTCAGTTTTAAAAGTGAATAGTGAGTGACTGAGCTAATCAGTATGAGAAGGTTATCTATCAGCCGCACACAATATCCGGGTACATGATCAGGTCATATTTGGAAAAAAACAAGCCTTAATTAGTTGTCTTTTATTCCCCCACTAACTTTTGATTATATCCCCTCATATTTATCTCAATACATAGTTTGGTGCAGAGGACTGTTATTATATGATATTGATATTTATTTTGTTTAGTTGAGGTATTTAACGTACATTATTATTATTATTAGCACCACGTCTAACTACCCGTTCGGGTTATACGCACTTACGCTAATGTGTAATGGTAGGGTGATTGTGAAATGAAATGGAGGAGCTACAATTTAACGTGGAATCCGAACCACGGTGGAGGCCTGGAATTCCCCACATTCACAATATGTCTTGTCAGAGGTGAAGGAGGGGTTTGGTAATCAGATAAATCGTTGTCGGGACCGAGGATTGAGCCCCGGACCCCAGCACAGAAGTCTGACACCTTACCCCTAGACCGCCAGGTCACCTGATAATTTATTTACATGTCTCGGTGGCGTAGTTGGCTAACGCGCTTTTCATGTTGAGCTCGACTGCTGAGGACGGGGAGATCGAGGTTCGAATCTCGGTTGGGTGAACTGAGGGTGGTTTTTCCTAAATGATTTTTCACTCTCTCTCCACGCAAATGAGGGTTCACTTCCTCTAATTCAATTCCCAATACATTGGAATAATTTGTACTTAAAGCGTATAACCCGAACGGGTAGTAAGGCGCGGTGCTAAACAAAAAAAATTAAGATAATTTATTTGTGAGAGATAGAAAGGACCCACCAATTTTACCTGGAGAAGTTCTTTCCCATATTTTCCAGGGTTATTTGACATGCCGCAGTCAACGTGGGATTGACGACTTTACTTTCTTTCCAGAGAAGTTTGTGCTATGTATTTTTATCGCTCAAGAAAAAGACGTCGACCCCAGCTGGGCTTGAACCAATGAATATTTGGTCTTGAGGCTACACAATACCCCAAGGCTACCGAGGTCAACTAGATATTGATAGCATATATCTAAAATAACTCTTGAAGATCACATGACTTGACGTATGGATACGGGAAAGTATATCTTGTAGCTTTTCTAGCTGTCAGATAAGGCTCTTACTATGAAAATTGGGTTATAGTCTGGTCTACCTTAAATGGAGAGGCCAGGGTTAGAATCCTGCACGGGTGTATTGAAAGTGTTTCCTCCCCTAAGTGGTTTGCCATTCTCCCTTCACGCAAACGCGATACATTTTATTTAAATTCTACCTCCTTCTTCAACCCTATCTAGTTGGTTTAGTTAATGATATATGTGAGTGCAGCCCGAATGGGTGGTGACAGGTGGTGGATAAAAAAACACACAGCAGAATCCCTCTGGAAGTGATTTAAATAATTTAATCAAAATTTGGGTATTAAAAAATTCTAAATGTTTAATTTGTGTATGCATATTATATGGAGATCTATATAGAAATTAGTTCAAGTATCACCATGGCCAAGGAAGCTTTAAACAAGAATAGGCTATCGTTGAACAGCAAGTTGAGTTTAAACTGAGGAAGAAACTGTTGAATTGATACATTTGGAGCATCGCGTTGTATGGAGCAGAAACTCGGACTCTTAGGAAGATGGAATGTAAATACTGGGAGCGCTTTGAAATGTGATTCTTCGGTACAAAGAAAACTGGATCGGACACATCCTTAGGAGGATATGTCTTCTGCACGACTTTATAAAAGGAACAGTTGAGGGAAAGAGGGGCTTAGAAAGAAGGAGGATTAAAATTTTGGATGACTTGAAGGGAATAAGATTTTGGGCGCTGAAGGAGGAGGGAGAGGACAGGGGGCATTGGCTGTCTAAGTTCATTGACAACAAGAACGGACCTGTAGTAAAACAAAACACCTAATAATAATATAGTTGAATGACACACTCATTAATACATAATAGATTGATGGCAGCTCATTTGGTAGAGTGGTCAACGCGTAAGCTAAATCAGGACGACAAGGGTTTAAATCCCTGTTAAGGTACCTTTTATTTAATTTAAACAATCACTCTATTAAAATGTAATTAAATTACGTGTTAGTTTGAAAAAATAGCTATGTTTACACGGGTTATAAGCTTAATGAAACCCCGATAGGCTTGTAGTTGAAGCATTGAAGTACAATGCTAATAATATATTGTCGCTACTCTCTTAATCCGTGGGCCTGCCTGTCAGTATGGCTTAGTGGAATGGGTAGGCAGAAGGTTAATAAATTGTGGGTCTCGCTTGGAGCTTGTTTATTGAAATAGATTAAGAACTATACGAGTGTAAATATGTGATTTAGGTTTTAGAATTAGTTTAAAGAGTTTAGAAAAATGTCCTCTTTCTATCAATATTCCTATTCAGCAATTTATCCCCATGACCTATCTTCGATATTATTGCTCTAACTGGTGTCGAACACGCGGTTGCCTGGCTATGCGTGGTTGTTATATAACACAGACTTTCAATATGGTCTGGGGCTTCCTCCTTCCTACTAAATCGAGATTCAAGCTGTAGGATATTCTCCCCACAAATTACTGTAACTCGTTAGCCGAGTATGTAAGGCACTTCGAAATAGGTCCTTCTTGGTACCCCCTCTCCTGAAAAGCTCTAAAAACTCGCTGATATGTATCAAAATAGGAGGGCTGTTCCCCTGAGTTATTGATCATCTCAATACTATAGTTTATAGTAATCGGTAAAGAAATCTATGTTTTTGAAAACATGAGCTGATACGCGAGCGTAACTGCCAATTTAAAACAATTGATAGTAGAATTTCTCAGTCTTAAGTCATCCTTGAATGCTCAATATAGTCTATTTGATCAATGGCTGCAATCCACAACAATATTATTATTACTATTCCTTTCATGGGAAAGAGCCCACAAAACACTCATTAATATGGTTTTATACTAAGCTACTAATGAAAATAAATAATTGAGGAGAAGGATAAATTATTTGTATCGTTAAAATGTTAAATAATTTTTCAAATAATCTAAACTAAGTCAATTTCCACGCAAACTACTTTATTAAATTAAGTATTCAAATGTTTGCATTATGAAACTCATTTAGTAGTTAAGCAGCTGGCATCCAGATTACAGTCTCAACAACATAGCTCATTTCCAAAACTACTAATTCACATTTAAGCTTTTATTTTATTTACAATAGATGATATTTTAATTACTTTTTTACATTATTATTATTATTTTGTTCACTAACTGTTCACTACAATAACACTTGTGCTGAGAGAGACATCAAGTGATTATTTAAAAGCACTACTGGAATTAAGTTCAAAGTTTTAATTTGTTTCTTTCATATATTTAGGTCAAACGAGTGAGAAACTTCTGCAAAGCTCATTTAAAAGAAATAATTTGACATATAGTACGCCAAACCAATTTCATACCATATCGTTAGCTCAGTTAATTGGATTTTTTACAATGCAATTTAAGGAATTTTTTCTTTATATTGATACTGGGTAGTGAAATTACTTGTTCTCTCAATCAATGCATATCTCTAGTGCATATTTCACCTAGTTTGGGTTATAACTCCGACATATTTGTCATCAGAATCCACACTAGACGAACTATAACCTAAACTGGTTGTCACATCCTAACAACTGTATTGCGGATGAAAGTGTGAGCGGGTAAATTAATCATAAAAGAGACAGACGAAAAATAGAAAGTTTTATTGGGTCGGTCGTCAGCCAAGTAAAACATTGGGAATGTTTGTGTGGGTTGGTTTGGTGTGGGTGTGTGTGTATGTGTGTGTGTGTGTGTGTGTGTGAAGGGGTGACTTACGGGTGGTAGGGTGTCAGACGATCCAGAAACTATCGAACAACTGTCACACCTAGTTTCAGAGGGGGGCGAGCGCCCATTAGACCGACACTTTTATTTACAAATAGAAACCATAAAAGACAAATGTTCACCTTGAGAGTTGGTATATTTTCTGTGGTCTGCTGGTAGAAAGTTTTGTTGATTAACATTGCGTCTTACTACCCGTTCTGGGTATATACAAGCTTACTAATAATTATTGTAATTCGTTAGATACGAGGAAGGTTGCATTTATAGGAATTACATCCACATTTATGTGGAGGAAGAGTGGAAAATCCTTTAGGAAAAACCGTTCTTAGTACATCGTACAAGAATTCGAGCTCCAATCTCCCCTTCATCGGCTTTTTAAACATGATAATTATATGTTATATAGTCATGTCTCGTGGAATTTATTTTATTTTAGCTCGAGACCTTGAATTAATGGTAATTTATTAACTACTTAATTTTGAAAAATCAAAATTTTCCGAAAATGGTTCCAACGTTTATGATCAAAATTGGTGTCTGAGGTTTGTTTTATTGCTAAATAAGAAGCAATGTTTATTTTTACGAGTAAATAAATTCATTTGAGGGTAGCTTACTGATGACTGACCTTTGACCTTTTGTAGTATTTTAAAACTGGCTATTGTAGTGTTAATAAAAATTTATATTTGAGAAAATTTTATAAAATAGTTTACTGATAACTGGTGTTAGACAATTTTGTTCCAAACTATATAGACTATACTAGAAGGTATATACTGCATCCAACTACCCGTCTGAGCTAGATGTATTTTAACCACGCTATTGGTATAGGATCGAGGAAGGTAGGAATTTGACAAAAATATACCCGCACTTGCGTTGAGGGAGAATACATAACCATTCAGGACAAAATCACTTTCAATACACTCGGCAGTGATTTGAAATCTTCCCCTACCCCGTCACCAGCATACCATACTAAGACGATCACGTCCACGTGCCCATCAATGTGGCCCAAAAATTGATATTTTAATTTTGTTGAAGACAATATTATACTTTGAAACATAATTGGTTAGGTATTTATCTGGTTTGCAGTCTTGAATTTTAATTTTATTTGTATTTTATTCTATTCAAGTGACTTATGTTTTATTACTTGTAGTATCACATATAACTTTAGAAATTAGTAAGACATAATTTAATTTAAAATGTACCTTAAGTGGTTCGAAAATAAATAGAAACACACTGTAGGAAAAAATATACCCCAGAACACCCAGACTGGACTTAATACCAATCTTCACCGTCATTTGAAAATGAGACGAGATGAGATAATCGCATTTATTATAATTTCATGAATACTTTTAATCTTCATAAGAGAGTATTAAAAAGGTATTATGCCAGCTAAAACCACCTTTCCTCCTCAACATTCAAATAAGTTCGAATCCGCTTCAGTGACCGAATAGTCTGAGACGTAACTCTGTTAGACTGAACTGCTGATGAAGGGGAGAGCTTCAAATCCCGGTCGGGTCTACTGATAATGATTTCTCCTAAGATGTTTCTCCCTCTCCATCCACGCAAATGCAGGTAGATTACCTCTCAAATACTCCCTTTCTCATCCCTACCACATTAGAGTAATTATCAAATATGCGTGTAACCTGGACATGTAAATAAAGTTTGAGTTTACGTTTTAGACGTGCAGTTATAATGAATGTCACTGCCACTGGGTACACCACAGGAGGTTGTCTACACGTCGTACACGCAATGAGATAATATGATGATAGTTATTAAGTTGTGGAGTCAGTGTGAGTTTTAAACTAACTTAATCCTAACTAACCAAACCCTGGTGACCATTGGGATCGATAATTCCCATTAAGAGAAAAATACCCAAGATACCATCAACGAATCAAACCCAGGACCCCTAGGCTCGTAGTCAGGTGCACTGACTACTATACCACGGGGTTGGATACCTCTTCAGCTTATACGCATTTGTGAAAATTACTCTAATGGGGAAGGAAGCATTTGGAGTTAATTGCATTTGTGTGGTAGTTAGAGTAGAGAGCACGAAAATTCACCTTCATTAGACCAGATCGGGATTCGAGCCCAAATCTCCCCGTCTTGAACAGGCCAGTCTAGCATGGAAATGAAGCTTTAGGCTTAGATCATTCGGCCACTGAAGCGGGTTGAGTAACGTTAGCTGCAGCTTTAACTTTCGATGTATATATATAATAGCACTAATAAAATGTTTATATGATTTTATTGGTGGATACTAAAAAAATATGTATATATGTATATATATATATATAATAGCACTAATAAAATGTTTATATGATTTTATTGGTGGATACTAAAAAAATATGTTTGCATCTTATTAAAAAATCCCTTCCTATGAAAATTATTAGACTTTAGGCTAGGTGGTGTTGATGCCAAAAGGCGCCGCCGACAAGCCGCTACTCTGCGCCCTTTATTAGCCTCCAATATTCTCCTATGGTAAGAGCTACGACTGGCTGTGTTTATGGTCCCCATTTGACGAGACAAGGCTCATATACGGCCAACTTTTATTAAGAGATTGGATGCTAATTTTCGAAACTCAATTGCCACGTAGGAGTAATTGGGGCAGTTTGGCGCCTGGTTTTAATCACATTCACCGAGGTTGAGTGCTGCCCCCTCCCCTCTTTAACCACCCCACGTGTGTATCACCGATTTTATGCGCATCTAGTTTTTTTTTTTTCAATCCTCAAACCCTGCATATCTGTTCCGTACACCGTCACATTTAAATCCAAATGACACAAGAGTTGTTTTATCTATAACCACTGGTCCTTTTATTTGATTGTTAGCATTTAACGTGAACTTTCTAAAGACAGGGTTATTACAGAACGCGACTTACAAAATAACTTACTAGGAGAAATTATTGTTTGCTCAAAAACTATTCTTAGACTGCATTAAAGGTCCAAACTAAAGCATTATTATTTGTTGGTGACGTGAAGGTCATGGTCCAACGAACCTCACCCGGGTTTACCGAGAGTAGTTTTTAAAATGCGGTTACACTTCCTCTCAATTATAACCTTCTCAAATCTATTCCATTAATGTAGTTCAATAAGTGTATCACGAAAGGGTAGTCAGACGTGGAGTATAAACTCATTTTTAGTGCTCTGATAAGAGAAAAATTAAGTCCTGGTGACAGGAACATAAATACGAAACACTTTTTTCTTCTAGCAACGAGGGTCACTCATTATAAGGTGATAATTTCAAAATAGATGGATTTCAGGGGAAGTGTAGGTCAAGGTTTGAATCTTTGCCACGCACACTGGGTGTGATTTTCCATATATGGATTTATCATCGTGGATCTACATACCTCAAATGAAAATGCATTTCATTTAATACCTGGCAAATACATTTTATATGGAGTAATTATAATTTAATAGTACATTTTAAGTGGATGTGGAAGGAGTCGATATTTAAAGTCCTTATTTTTATAGTTCTTAAACGATTGTTTTAAATAAATAACATATTTATTAAGTAAATAAATACTTTTAAGTTCTTGAAATTTTGGTCATTGGCATTGTAGAGTTTGTCCAGTACTTTTTTCTCTCATTATTAGTTTCTGTTAAACTTCCATAAGGCTCATGGCATATATTAAAGAACTGTTGAGTTTACTACGTCTATAAAGTTAAGCTAAGCCTAGTTACTAAAGACATTTTAAAATTATTTTGGCTTAAAACAGCTTTTTTATTTAAAATCTACAAACATACTTAACTTACTATCCCACCTTAAGCTCTGATATCCCTGGCAATAAGTAACAGCATGACACTGGGACCTAATAACATTCACAAAATCTATGAAATCATCTTAACAAAATAGCTTTTCCTTCTAAGAAGCTGTTTTGAAAAATCTTAGTCCCCCCCCCTTTTTTTGCAGTGTAGATGAAATCAAGCCCCTCCAGCACCAGTGAAATCCAACCAAATCCGGGAAGATGGGTGGCTTCATGCTGATTGAATTGGACTGGATCGACTTGGAAGGGAAAATGTGGGTTGTCCTTTGTTCGATAAAATAAAAATATAAAAAAGGCCTTATTTCCAAATTAATACCAGTCCGAAGAATGAGTGTTGGCTTTCTTTCTTGGGTGACTTTGCTTCTGCATGAAGACAACTTTAACAACAGTAAAACACCGATTATTTGATTTGTTAACTAATCGATTTACCGCAACCAAGATGTAAGCCCCCATCCATTATCTAAGTCATTCCACATGGTCATTATTCCTGTAAATTTCTATACAGTTTATAACTAAATTTAGTCATTTTTTAAATGGTTCATCTTTTTAAAAATGTTTTATTTTTTACTATAGTAAATTATAGCAGTGACCAGGACTATGGAGTTGGTACGTGAAACCTTTGACTCTGACTCGTTCATAAATGGCTAAATGATATTATTTTGTAATACCAAATTAACTGCAATAAAATGTTCCAATACAGACGACTTCATAGGAAGCTTCCTGGATATTGTGAATGTAGGCTTATATTTAAATAAATTTGTCATTTCAAAATTACAATTATCAATCTTAAAGGATTAAAATAAAAGTTTAAAATTAAAATTAAAATTATATATTTACCATATATTGTTAAAATATTTTAAGTTTTTACTTTGAAACTGGAGTTGGAGTCGGTGCATTTTGACATACTCCAATTCTGACTAAAGACTTCGTCCGAAATTGCTTCTAACTCCATGTCTCCGATTCCAAACCCACGGCTTTATTTTCTGACTTAATCCAAGTATCCGAATTTTAGATTATCCGAATAAACTTTGTCACGAATCAATTCAGATACTTGGAGTAACTATTATTGGTTTTAAATACTTTGTATTTTGGTAGAGCTGAGTTATTTGGTAAGTTGTGATTTAATTTAATTAGTTGGTTCATAAATTTCACTTATCTTGCTCTAATAAACAAGTTGATACTTTTATAAAATAAATATTTGGTCTTAAACATAAGTTACAATAATCATAAGTGCCTAATATTTACCAAGAAATTTATGAATATGGAAAAATTGTGAAATATATACTTTTATTTTAATCAATTTTTGCTGTCAAATTTAATATATTTTTGCTACCAATAATATATGTTTTTCTAATCACATTGGGTCTTACTACCCATCTTGACTTAACGCATGTTAGTTACGCTAATGGAGTAGGGATGAGAAAGGTGAAATTTAAAGGGAATGTGTACGTATTTTCGTGGAAGGAGAAAAACATGCTCGGTATACTTGGCTGGTATTATAGGTGTCATATTCCCGTCACCAGCAAATCAGATTAGATGATAATGACATTTAATCCACGTGTCCACCAATACGGCTCTCTCCAGCATAGTTAAATTCTTAGTTGGGATCCTTCTCTGAGTATAATCTCAAGGATTCCAAAATGTTAAGGACAATATCATGATGTTCTTAAGGTTATACAACAGTCAAATTTTAGTTCACAATTTTAACAAGTATATCATTATTACAAACAAATAACTTTACCGGTTGTTCTCTCCGGTTGTAAAACGTAGTCTCTTAGCTTACATGACGAAAAAAAATTAGGATGCTCGAAATCAAGGCGCTTAGGAAGATATTTGATCCATAAATAGGGTTGAGGGTATTGGTGAGTGAAAGAAGTTACATAATGATGAGTTACATAATCTGTACTCATCACAATACATTATTAGGATAATCAAGTCTCGTAGATTACGATGAGCAGGACATGCGGCACGAATGGGAGAATATAGAACCTTGCTCAGAGTATTTATGGGTAAACCCAATGGGACGAGACTATTGGGAAGACTTAAAACGCATATGGGAAGGTAACATTAGAATGAACCTGAGAGAGAGAGAGAGATAGGGTGTAATGAGATGGACTGGATAGAACTAGCTCAAGATAGAGATAGGTACTATACTTTTGGAAGTGTGGAAATAAAATTTCGAATTCGTAGTGTCATGAAGTAAGAAAGTAAATAATTGTGAGCTATAAATTGTGACTCCATATTTTCAAATCATTACAGTTCACGAGTTATGAGGGGCCAAAACTTACTATTCTATGCCTTTTATGTACCATTGTTAAGGAAAATTAATTAATATATGGGGCTGAAATTTAGTAAAATATTTATAGTAATCATGTTAAAGAAAAATTATTTTTAATCCATAATTGGTTTAAAAGTGGTAAGATTATATCATTTTTAAATTAAAATGAATACCGTTACTTTTATACTCTCCCCCCCCCCAAAAAAAAAAAAATTGATTTCATTTTATTCTGTAATGATTACACAATGTCGTTATTTAGATTTATTTATCTAACCTAGTTCTTCTCATTGACTTTTTTTTAATGTGTCCGAATGTATCATTGCAAATATATATTTAAAATGTCTATTTCATAACATTTCATGTTTTAACTGTAACGATTGTAGATACAACACAGGCTATTAGAACATAATATGCACGGCCGAAGCAGAGGGTAAGATAATCCCATCTGACATACTCAAGAAAAATGGACGCTGGATTCCTTACCAGGTCTATCCCCAAATATGTAAAATTACCTGCCAAGATGATTTGACTCAAAAATTATCAGTAATTTTATTTTAGAATGAACTTAAATGGGAGTAAGGAGGAAAATAGGAATTACTCCCACATTTAACAAAAATAGCGACCATTAAATGGTACACAGTCCGACAGGTAATCTCAGTTTGTAACACTGAACTAAGGGCCCCAACTTCGATTACTGATAAGTCCAAAATAAGTTATCGTTGACTAAATTAATACATTCCCTTTCACAGTGATTAATTAATGGCCGCCGAGATTGGGGTGTTAAATAAAAATTTTAGATAAAATATTGTCCAATTTGTAAAATTTTCAATTATTTATTTCTGGAAGAATTTCCAACAATTTAAATATAATAAGTTAATTCAATCACGAATATCCTATATTAATTTATTCTAATGTCATTTGTTAAAGAAACATTATCAATTAAGATATAATGAATCCATAACAGCTATTAGAGTTCTCCTCTCACATTCACATGCCAACTTTAGCGCTTGATTTTCGAATCTGTCATTAACTTCGGGTCTACTGTAAGCCGTATATGTTAACACTTCAACATTATAATCAAAGTTCTTACAAATATATAATCTCCTTTCCCCAGGTATTCAACTATTTTCAATTTTAACCGAAAGTATTTCCTCTCCTATTGCCATTATTTGTTTGAATTTGGTATTTGCTAAAATGTTTTGTATTCTTTAAAATGAAAAATGACACCTAGACAGGGGAATCGAACCCAATACTATTGGATTAGTATGCTAATGTTCTAGCCATTGAGTTATTCAGTAATCGGTCCATGTTCAGGGTAATCCTTCAATCATACGTTTAAATCATACTTTGTGATGGAAGTGCGGAAATTGTCAGATATATACGTGTGACCAATAATAAGAGGGAAGAATGACTATACTCGCGAGGACACCTGCATAGCTCAGTGGGTAGAGAATTGGCGTATTATATTAAATGTTCCTGGTTCGATTCCTATGTACAGCTTTCATTTTTAAGAATATGATATTTAAATGTCGGTATAACTGTAATCAACAAATACAATAGCTTAGCTACTTAAGTAATTAAAACGTTTTGCCTCTAGCTCGTCCCCCAGTCCAATATTTGGTATATTTATTTAATAAGTTTTAGGGGACACTTCCCCCAAAATAGTCCGTTCACAAGTCACCACTGCGTAAATATTAGGATTGCGAATTTACCGGAATGTTTTTCTCTAATGTTGGGTTTGATCTAGAATTAAGTTAGTTTGTAAGCTATATTCTGGGAATGTTCTTAGAAAGTATGGTGTGGATGTATGGTTATGAAATGCAATTATTGTGCTGTATGATGGAAGTTAAAGCGTGGGTTTGGGTGAATGGAGCTTTGAGCGAATGGTTTGACATTGAAAAGGTTTTTAGAGAAGATTGTGTTATGTCTCCATGGTTGTTTAATGTATTCACGGATGCGTATGGGGGATGCTTGTGAGGATCAGAACGTGAATGGAAGAGTGCTGCTATATGCAGATGATATCGTATAAATGGTCGAGCATTGAATTGACTTGCAGAATGCATTAAATCCTTTGAATGTGGTGACAGGCAGAATGTATCTTCATATAAATGTCACAAAAACTAAGGCGAGAGCTTATGATAGGGATAGATCAGGAAATGGATGTCAGCTTAGTATAAATAGAAAACTGTTAGGACAAGTAAATAATTGTGTTTGTCTGGGCATAATGATTTGCAAAAATGGAAATAAAGATGGTAAAGCCGACAAACGGGTGAATACATCTTGGAGAGTAGTTGGATGTACATAGGCTATTGGAAAAAAAGATGTAGGCCTAGTATCGAAAGAGGATAAAATGACAGTATACAAAAGTGTGCTAACGCCAACATTGTTTAATGGATGTGAAGAGTGGTTTTGACAGAAGAAACAGAGGAACAAAGGGAATGTGATGATATGAAGCGTGGTTTTGTCAGAAGAAACACAGGAGCAAAGTGAATGCGGTTAAAATAAGATATCTAAAAAATTAATGTGGAAAAATTCGTTTGGACAAAGTCAGTAATAAATGGAAGCTAAAGGAGTGCGGTTTGAAAGGGAAACCATTAGGTCACCGTGAAAGATGAGTGTTACATTTGTTTGGCCATGTTGAAAGGATGATTGTGGATCGAGCAATGAGTTAAATATATGAAGGTATGTTGTATGGATCAAAAGGAAATGTTAAGTTATGTAAGACGTGACTAATGTTGTAAATGACTGTGTGAACAGAAAAACATTAAGAAATTTAATAATAAAGGAGCATGCATGACTCGGTGTATGGATGTTGTTGAAGCGAAGAGAGTATTCAAGGATAGGGAAATGCAGAAAAAGTTAGTGAGAATGAATTAAGTACGGACTTTTTGCTTTTTGAGCTATATTCACAGTTTCTTGCCTACTCTATAATGGAACAGCGTGATCAAATATATGTGTATATATTAGTTGATTCAGAATATGAACGTAAAATATCCTAGATTTAAGGTGGGAGTGTAAGCGAGGTGAAAATAGGTTAACTGTTTTTGCAATTTTATAGATAAACATTTATTAACCCAAAGTAAATAAAATATGGTTCCAGTTGAACCATAGAGTTTAATTTTTTTCAACTGGTGATATCAACAGTTCTTGAATATCTGTCTTCAGCACAGTAACATTAGATGAAACTTTTTAAATAAAGATAAAAAAAAGTTATATAAATTCCAGGATACCCTTGGGTAGCAGGCAGGAAAGAACTGTTGGTATCATCATGGGAAAAAAATGAAACTATTTTTCTAGAGGAGCAATTTTTTTTGGTCCAAAAAAGTGTTTTGCTGTAAAAATTGCAAAAACACTTATCTCACGTTCCCCACAACAACCCCATCCCCCTCATCTTAGAACAAGGTATAAAGGTGAGCACAGAAAGTGTTTTGTACGCCTTGTCTTACCATCCGTTTGGGATATCCATATAATACAGATAGGGGTGAGTAAGGTGTAATTTAAAGACATGTATTCGCATTTGTATTGTAAGGAGAATAATAAACCATTTAGGAAAATTCCCCCTTCATTTCACTCAATCTGGATTCAAACCTGATCTCACCATCATAGCCCATCTAGTATATTGCCAGATATGACACCTTATACCATGTGACCACCAAAGTGAGTGACAAAGAAAGTTTATTATATACAGTAAAAAATTGTCGGAAATCTCGATACAACAAAGGCAGTTGAGGTTGTTTCTCTCGCAGTCAGCTAGCTACCCTTATCCAATATAATGGCAACAAGATTCATCTCTCACTCAATGTGATAACCACCCCCTCTCTCTAACATCCTCTCATCTCTCACCCCTTACACAACATACCCTTCCAAACAAGCATCATTTCAACCTCCTCGATCACACGCCTCTAGTGCCGGACTGGAATCCGATCAGTTTAATTGTGTCTGGTGGATGGTTCCCCCCTTGCTCAAGAACTACCCTAACCCCTCCTCCTACAGCGATACGACGTGTGAGTTCACCACAAGCAAGTGAAGCAAACCGATCGAGCAGTTTCTGCTGACAGCCATATTTTACCACGTGACGTGTGGTATCATAGTAGAAAGGCCGCAGAGGGGTGAATAATGGGTTGTCAGTCCAGCTTAGATACTCTCACACTCCTATTTGCACTTGGGGGAGGGAGAATTATGGGGGGATTGATTCTACACATTAGCAACTTCCCTGCATGATGATAACGTTTATAGCTTTGATCACAACTTGAAGTTGAATCATGAAAGGCTCATTAGAAATGTTTTTTCTTTAGCATTGCGTCTTACCATCCGTCTTGCCTAACCACTTATTTACACTAAATGTGAAATGAGATGAGGAAGGTGGAAGTCACCCTCAAGCCTCGGCACATTTGTGTCGGGATTCTAATACTCATCTCCCCTTCACCAGAAAACCAAACTAGACGAGACTGACGTTTATACCACGTGCTCACTGGTACGAGTGATTACTAGGACATAAAATGGTAGACCTACGAGTATTTTCAGCCATCCACATTTCTGATCGAACCCTTCTCCTTTATCTTCCCCCTTTTATTTTAGTATTTAAGGTGAAAGGGTTAGGGAACGCGAGAAAAAGGCCAGTTTTTTTACAGTTATTATAGTAAAAATTTTTTTTATCAGAATGAATAAAATATTGACCAGGTATGAACATAGATTTTAAATTTCAACACATGGAAATATCGTATCTGTCATAAGCATAGCGGCATTAGAGGAGAATCATTTTAAATGAAGAGAAAAATACGTGATTATTGATTTCCAGGACACCCTTGACAGATATTCAAGAACTGTTGAGGTCACTATGTGAAGAAACTTAAACTCTATGCTTCTACTGGAGAATTATCTTATTTATTTTGACCAAAAATGTATTTTGATATAAAAACTACATAAATACGGCTCTTGGTTCACCTTTATCACACTACAATATTAACGTGCACTTTATGAACTGACTGATTATCTTAACGTGCACTTTATGAACTGACTGATTACCTTAACGTGCACTTTATTGAACTGACTGATTACCCTAACTTGCACTTTATGAACTGACTGATTACCTTAACGTGCACTTTATGAACTGACTGATTACCTTGACGTGCACTTTATGAGCTGACTGATTACCTTAACGTGCACTTTATGAACTGACTGATTACCCTAACGTGGACTTTCTGATTTGACTGACTATCACAGCAAATTTACGTTCACTTTTTGAATCGACTGACTATAGCAGCACGGGAATTTAAAACACACTTAATTCTAAAACAATAATAACACAATCCCTTAGCCACTAATTAATTACTGTGAAAGGGGAAGCTCCTATTTCATTCAATGATAAATCCTGTGGGCCATGTCAAGATTCGATACCAAGACCCTCAGTGCCCTTTCACACGGGATAGGTTCAAGAAGACACAGCACGGTACCATAGTGTGGCGCTACATAACTTCACCCTTTCACACGATCGACCACACGAGAGCCACAGACAAGCCTACTAGATTACTTTAGTACTATGATGGGTGTGGAAAAAGGAACAATGGTCTGGTGACTACTTACAGTGTAGTCAAAATATGGGTTAAGATATTAACTAATTGCTACATATTAATTAAAGGAGGTGTTTTTATACACTTTATTTTTGAAAGATGATGAGAATCTCTTATAATAATAATAATAACTAAACCATTTTTTAGGTTTCTTAATTGAATTAAAAAATTAACTAAGAAAATATACAAATGTTTATAAAACATTTTAAAAACAACGTAAATACGGATATAAACTCCAAAATTAATGTAAAAACCACAAAAAAGTTATACAAATTATCAATTTATCATTCGTACGTATTTACATATTTAATACAAGCATAAAAACTTTCCGAGGTCATCTTGAATAGGTTCAATAATACATTAATTAGAGTTTCTTTGTTGATATTCTTTAACTATCGTCTCTTATGTTTTCGAATGCATTTCATAGTTTTTATTTTATTCTTTATACATTTACATATTCCCTTAGTTTCTTATTATCAGATAATAGAATAAACCAAGTCCCGAAAACGTTATTGAGGTACATGCACTGCATAAATACAAACATTCAAGAATATTTTAGTTATTTTTAAATGTCGTTGGAATATTGTGTTAAATTGGTCAACAATCTATATTAGCTTATTCCTAAAGTGCTATACGGCCTTGTACTGATCATATTAGGTTATCTGTATAAAATACGAGTATGTAACCATTTTAACGTGAATCATAAAAAATGAACTCGTGTTAAAGCTGTCATTTAACTGCAAGTGTTTCCTGTGGCTCGTACACAGACTTTATAGCACTCAGCTGGCAGAGAGGAGGAACAAAAATTCTGTGACGAGCGGCTGGCAGTCAAGGAGACAATAACATTCTGTGACGCATGGCTCGCAGCGAAGAGACAAGGAAATTCTGTGACGCGCGGCTGGCAGCAAGGAGACAACATTCTGTGACGCATGGCTCGCAGTGAAGAGACAAGGAAATTCTGTTGCGTGTGGCTGGCAGCGAGGACACAAATAAATTCTATGATGCACGGCTGATAGCGTGGAGACACGGGAATTCTGTGGCGCGTGACTGGCAGCGAGGAGACCGGAAATTCTGTGACGCACGGTTGATAGCGAGGAGACACGTAAATTCTGTGACACGTGACTGGCAGCGAAGAGACACACACAAATTCTCTGGAATGCCACTTACTGGACATAAATTCTGTAATGCGTGGCTGGCAGCGAGGAAACACAGTGGCTCCATTCTGTCTCTTGAAAGTGACCCGTGTAAAAGGGCTCTTGGTTTGATTTTTTTTCGCACTGGGTATTACTACCCGTTCGGGCTATCCACTTATGTACTAATTACGCTAATGGTTTTATGAATAAGGGGAGATTTATATTAAGTGTATCCGCATTTGTATGGAGGCAAAGTGGAAAACAATTTTGGAAAAAACCACCTCTTGTACACCCGACTGAGATTTGAACTTCGATCTCCCCGTCATTGGCAGTCTAGTCTAGTGTGAGAGTAGTGCAATAAGCCAAGCGGCCACCGAAGTGGGTCTCAGTTCTATAGGCAGGCATACTTTGGACTCAGCTAAGGTGTCAGACTTTACAATTATTCCTGGTTGATATTATCGTTTCATTCAGATACAGAAAAAAAACACCTTCATTTCAACTGATGAATACAAGATAGAACTCCTTCCTATCTGTCAAACCCCATCTTTGGTCTGGAAATGAGATCTTATCCGGGGCATCTATAGCAGCTGTCTCTTCATCTGACCCCAGCAGATGTCCTGCCTTTGAGGGTTTGGGTGGGGGAGGGGAAGGAAGGGGGAGACGCCTCAAGTCAAGTTTAGCTTCTTATCTCGTCGACCTGAAGGAGCAAGAGCGCGAATGCGCGTAGAATACCAAGAGGGATAAACTTTGATAAAGGTATTGGCACCAGTACCGAGGCACGTTGCAATATTATATTTTTAGAACGTGAGGCAATACCACTTGATTACGGTTCACAGATTTCTACCCAATAAATAATATATATCTTTTAAATATATGCCAAAAAATTTCCAGATTTCAAAAATATTCAAAAAGGATTCCACAATTTTTGAAAAAAGACTTTATTTTGACAGCAATTTGTCGAGTTCAATCAACCTTTTTTTAATTTTTTTAAAGTCCCACATACAGAGAGAAAGCATGCGCAGAGGATCTTGGGAAAATAAGATTTATATACTTTTAAATTAGCGTGAGTTTCGATTTTAGCAGATGGAATTGAAGATTTTAACTCTTTCTTTAATATTTTTCATATTCAATTTTAAATAGTTTCAACTTTTACATCAAATTAAATTTTATGTTATATTTATTCTTAGTGGACGACCCTTTTACCTATGCTCTAATGTATTAATATAGTCTCCTTGAACTTGATTTTTTTTTTTTTCATAGAAGTAGACATTTGGAATATTGTTTGAACCAAATTGTCTTATTATTTGAGTCTGTAAACTTTCAGGATGAAATATGTGTTTGCACTTGCCAAAAAGTATTAAGAATTAGATACATTTGATGGTAAAGTGAATTTTAAATATATCTAAAGTGAGCTAGAAGCCTCGTACTCAACCTGTGTGTTTTTACTGAGTTATTCAATAGGTGGATTGGAAAAAGAAACTAATCTTCAACCAATATCTTAGAAGGAATCTGACAAATTTATAATTTTATTTAAATTTATATTCATAATCCTACATCAGAAACTATTAACATTTTTAGAAGGAACATCTACTAAATTTACTATATATTTTAATATTCTCAAGACTTTACATATTTTACTTTAAGAGATTAACTCACCTAATAGATATTGTACATTATTTTACACTGGTCAAACCATATTTATCTTTGGACCCATATGGCATGTAATAATTATAAACTGTAACTTTGAATTAAATTCTCCTGTATTATTTATATACATATGCCACATAGATCAAAGATATATTATTTTCTCAGTTGTAATCTCAGTAATGTATTTATCCGGACGTTCATAGGTAGGGTTGGTATGTGGGAAAATTGCCATAATAATAACAACCCACATAATATTACAGTGATAATGCTGCCCATGACACCTTAGAAAAACATGTATGCATATCTTCATACAGGTATTCCTTAAACAAAATCAGACTTAAACTGTGTAAAATGTATTATATGTACTTATTATTTGATTTACTATACAGTATATCAATTATTATAATATATTTAATGTAATATATTAGTTATTATACTATTATGAAACATTCATATATTTAATTTACCCTAAAATTGAGAAGATCGTACAGTGAAGAAAGAGTGTGCCGAAATCTGGCAACAGCTTTAAAAGTACCTGCTTACACAAATATAAAACACGCCCGCCGCCCTTCACTTGTCTCTGTTGCATTGTTCATTGGGAACTGAGCAAGATTAGTCTTTAGTTATACTTTGTGAGTGTATCGTGTTAGTAACTACAATTGTCATAATTTTGGGAGATATAACAAGATGAGTAAGTTTACTACGGTAAAATGACACACAATTGTAGATTAAAACAGGATATTTAAAAAAAATTGGAAAATGAATATTTTTTTACAAATAATGGTGGAAAAATACAGTAGCTAGTGTGCAAATATTGTCGGTGTCGCCTAATTTCCATGGTTGTGGCCCGCACACTGCCTAGGAATATAAAATGAGGCCTTAGATAACAAAGTTGGAAAACCCTGGTCTAGAGTTTTAAAAGTAATCTTGCCACCGTCAGAGTTGGTCGTGGAAAAGGTAGTATTTTTTTCTCTCTTTTAAGTGAAATCCCTGGGAGTGGCACCCACCAAATTTAGTTCAAATCACACACACACACGCCAATTTTACTATATATTTTTCTATATAGGTAGTTGAGTCATCATCCTCTATCGGTTTTATATTTGATTAGAATATTGTCAAGTTCAATTAATGAGATGTTATTCATTAAAATAAAATGTAGTTATAGCCACATTACTTACCTGAAATATTAAGATAAAATGATTGATTGTATTTTAGCAACGAATAGAAATTACATTCTATAAATGTTACATCATAAAAAAATTAACCTTTGGATTTGAATTTAGAGTTCAATTTAATAGAATTTGGGGATTTTTGAATTTGAAATTTGAAATTTGAAATTTGACTATAATTATTCAAATAATAATATTCTTAGATTTGATTGGAACGCATTTCTTATATTCAGATAGTCTTAATTAACACGTACTAAAACATTATGAAAGGTGAAATATAGAAAAATGACACAGGGAAAAAGATTTTAATCCTGGTCGTCCAGATTTTGGAGCTGACCTTCCTTCCAACTGGGCTATCAGGTATCTCAACATTTTCCAAGTGTTATCTAAATACACAATTTGCTAATGTGTTTGTGTCTTTCCATTTCCTCCAGAAACCTCTAGATCAAAGATTTTCAACTTTTTTTTTATTCAAATCATCGTACACTAAACACGGCGCTAAAATTGTTAAGACACACCATCCGTTTCTTAAGGAGAGATTTTACAATTAAAATAACGATTGTTAAGATTGTGTTCAAAAGTTATTTTGAGAAATTTATAATAATTGGATTATTAAAAAAAAAAAATGTTGATAATGGATTTAAAAATATTTAATTTTATTCCTCAAATAATTTTTACAGTTTTTTTTCCACACCAAACTCTCGCGGCACACCTACTTACCCTTAACAGCACACCGATGTGCCGCAGCACACCGGTTGATAAACGCTGCTCTAGATGAAACTTTATAGCTATCATATAAACCACTTGGTAGAACCGAATGAAATCAAATTTTCTATTATAGCTTTTCGTGTTTTTTCATTTTATAAGAATATAATTGGTTTAGTTCATTCTTACTTTATCCACTCTTACGTACTAACTGAAAAAAAACCCCGCTTAGATGGGAGTATAATCTAACGCACTACTCTTACAGTAGACTATACTGCCAATGACTGAGATTGAGGTTTGATTCTCGGTCGGATATACTTACTGAGGTTTTTCCAAAATGTTTTTCCACTCTACGTTCACACAAATGTGGGTACACTTCATATAAATATAACCGTCCTAATCCCTAAAACCGTTAGCGTCATTGGTACATAAGCATATTACCCAAATGGGTAGTGAGACGCGGTGCTAAGAAATCACGTGAAAAATATTTCCTTTTTTTTACAGACAAAGCACAAACTCCCATGCGCTTATCGATTGAAAGCTAGGTTTCTGTTAGGTTGATTGGTATTATAACGAACCTAGTTTATCTTTATTCACACAATCACTCCAGCACAATGTAATCTGAAAAAACGTGTTTGTATTAAATGTAATATTCTCATTGCGGGTTAGTACAGAAAACTCCGTAGTTTAAACCATTGCCGAGTGCTATGCGCTTTTGTAGCAAGTGGTGGTACTACATCAGTACGCTTGGTGCTTGGGTTAGTTTTGGTTAGTACCACATCCTAGTACACGTAAGGGTTATCGACCTATTCACTAAATACACTAATGTGTTAGGGAGAAGGAAGGTTGAATTTATAGGAAGTGTATCCGTATTTGCGTGGAGGGAGAGTAAAAAAACCACACTCAGTCAATACATCCAACCAAGATATAACCCTGATCTTCCCACCTATGGTAGTATAGCCTAATCTAGTTCGAGAGTAGTGCTTTAGACCATGCGGCCACCGAAGATGGTGTTTTTGGTATAATTAAAGTTCCCCCCNACTCATATATCAAATACGCTAATGAAATAGTTATGAGGAAGGTAACATTTTATATTATTATTATTATTATTAGCACTACGTCTTACCACCCGTTCGGGCTATACGCACTTACGCTAATGTGTAATGGTAGGGTGATTGTGAGACGAAATGGAGGACCTACAGTTTAACGTGGAATCCGAACCACGGTGGAGGCCTGGCATTCCCCACATTCACAAGTTGTGATAAATACACGTCTTGTCAGAGGTGAAGGAAGGGTTTGGTAATAATATAAATCTGTGCCGGGAACGAGGATTGAACCCCGGACCCCCAACACAGAATTCTGACACCTCACCCCTAGACCCCCAGGTCACCAACATTTTATAGAGAATCTAGTAGATACCACCCTCATCATACCCAACCGGGATTCAAAACCCTACATTCCAATCACTGGTGATCCAATCCAAACGAGCGTGAGAGGGTGTACTGTACATATGACCACTGGAATCAAATCCTTATCATAAGACTATTTTTCTATACTTATATAAGCCTTCCATCAAAATGTAATCTGAAAATGAGTGTTTGCTTATACCATCGAAATAACAAATTTTAAAATGAAAACAAATAATCTCCACCAAGTTCTATGGACGATGACCAATTACAAAACTCACCAACATACCCTTAGTAAACATATTTATGCTCACGACTATACGTTCTAGTTTCATTAGTGAGTTTGTCGGTTTTGAGGGGAAGAGATAGAAGGGGGACCACAGATGTATCAATTAGCATGACTGTACTGGCCCCATTACTGTTTGTAATTACAATGAGCATCACTCTACGCTCACTGACACATGGCGAACGCCCCACGTACCATATGTTCCTGGGTTCATATACCAGTCGTGTTCAAATATTGCCTGCGTACCGCGCACCGCTTTTGATGTACCGTACATGGTTTGCCTAGTTCTCTCCCTCTCGCTCTTTCATGCTCTCATCAAGACCCGAATCTCGTGTTTATCTCTTCCGGAACAATATTATTCTGTTTGGGAGTACCTTCCAACATATTCAAATGCCAGTTGGAAGGACACATGCTCACACTGATTTAATGGAAACGAGAATTATTCGTACTGATTTGGTGTAAACGACAAATGTTCACACTGATTTATTGGGAACGAGAATTATTCGTACTTATTTGGTGTAAACGGCACATGTTCATTCTGATTTTATGGAAATAAAACGGTCTCGTACTTATTTAATGGAGGAAAAAAGAGTTAATTCTGATTAGATGGGAATGGCAATAATGTTAATTCTGATTTGATGGAGACAAAAAGATTTCCTTATGATTTGATGGATATGACGGGTGTCCTTTATGATTTTATGGGGGTGAAAGTAATTCATTCTTATTTTAATTGGGACGTAAATAGTTCATTCTGATTTTATAGAGTTGAAAATCGTTCATTCTGGTTTGATGGAGACGAAAAGAGTTAATTCTAATTTGATGGAGATGACAAGTGTACAGCCATAAATACTTCCTATAGTCATTCAGAATAAAAAAAATAAAATTAGGTTACTTGTAAATTATATTTAAAATATATTTTCTCAGAAAAATATGTACATAATAGCCTTTATCAAATGAAACACTCCTCAAATATTCAGTCATCAACACCATTTTTGAAAAATTCTGAATTTTATAAGCTCAATCATGAGCAAACTACTCTTAATTCTTAATCTAGAGATAAATAGGTATATAGTTACAGACACTTATTTTTCTCCCTTTTTATTAATATGAATTAAAACAGACTGCTTGCATACTAGTGGAAAAGTTTCACTTGACAGGCTAAAAGTGAAAATATAAGCTAGCACAATACTGAAAATTTTGGTACAGCCTTTAAAAATAAAGATTGGAACACAATAAAAAAAACGGTGCATTTGACTAACTCAATTTTGTAAAGTCAGTAGACAGTCATCCCATGGTGTTATATTTTGGAATGGATACAAATAAGGATTAGTTTCATTGGAATGACAAGGCGTTACTGGTAAGTTGGAGTTTTAGATGTATTGAAAGTAGGTCCCAAATTAATTTGCTATTAATAAATGTTTGCCTTTGCCTTCATCTCACAGAATTTTCTTCTTTCCTTTAAGTTCTCCAACATTTGAATCCTCCTTCTTAAGCTCTTCTTTCCCTCAACCTTTCCTTCAACGACGTAGTGCAGATTATTATTAGCACCGCGTCTTACTACCCGTTCGGATTATACGCACTTACGCTAATGTGTAATGGTAGGGTGATTGTGAGTGGTAGGGTGATTGTGAGATGATATGGTGGACCTACAGTTTAACGTGGAATCCGAACCACGGTGAGGCCTGGCATTCCCCGTAGTGCAGATGAAAGTTCCTCCTATCCAAAATGTTAGATGGGGATACCTAAGTCACACGATTATTTTAGTGACATTTTCAAAAATTCTTGGGTTTGCTTTTGAAATTATTTTAAATTGAGTTAATTTTGTTGGTTCTATTAACTGTTAATACGGTTTTAACTTATTTGTGAACGTGAGAAAAAACATGAATAAAATTCCTTATTATTTGTTACTATATATATTATTTTTGAAGAATTGATTATTTTTCATGATATTATATTTAAGTATAGAAGAAAATCAATCAGGAAATTTGGAGACGTTATAAATAGTAATTTTATGAATATGAATATTTATTTTAGTGATAATTAATTTGGTGAAATTATCTGTTCCTGGGTTAACATCAACAATTAAATAAACACAGCACAAGACCAGTCAGTATTGACTAGATAGTTATATAGATCGAGATAGTTACCATGAGCGCAACCGTTAAAAGTAGTGGGAGTAGCATTAAATAATAATAACTATAATAAAACCTTAAATATTTTATAAAATTGTAATTAAATTGAAAAATAACACCTGTTCATTGGAACCGAGCCCAGAACGTTTCACTTAGAACACCAATCCGCTACCCACTGAGCTACCCAAAGGTTTTTCAGTGTCTAGGGTAATTCTTCACTCATATTTTAAGGCAGAGCCTGTGATGAACTGGCGGAAACTTGTCAGTTGCGTATGAGTGATCAATTAAGATCACGAGCTATCAGATAAAGCAGCCATATTAGACTGGGGAGGGCGTTATGCTGACAATAGTAAAATGACAACCGTACGACTGCGCATATGATTATGTATAAGATAGCCAAGCTATTATATTTGTAAAGTATGGTTATAGCTGCATCTATATACCCTATTCAATACTATTGGTAGCATAAAGAGCTCCTGAGTCGAAGGTGACTGCGTTATCTGTTAGATAGTGATCTTAATTGATTGCTGATATGTAGGTGACGATTCCCGCACGTCCATCACAAATTCTGCCTTAAAATATAAAGGCAGAATGACCTTGAACACGGGATTACTTCTGGATAGCTCAGTGGTTGAATTATTGGCTAGTAAGCCATTGGTCCCGGGTTTAATTCCCGTGCCATTTTTTCAATTTAATGAATAAAATAATTAGATGCGGCTATAACCGTAACTAACAAATATAACAACTATTTTATATAATTCATCACTTTTAAAGGAGATTAAATATGAAAAATTACTTTTGAAACTTTGAATTGGATATTAAGGAATGGAGGGGGGGGGGG
>CABFOV010000425.1:138044-147445 GCA_902141375.1 Timema poppense | reverse complement strand
GGGGGGGGGGGACCCACCACGTGTTCTGATTCAGAGAGTCGAAGGGGCCTTACTTCTTGATTGATGTGGTTCGGTAATTTGGCAATGTGGTGTGGTTTGTATTCGTATAATAGGCGTTCTACTGTACATCTTTTATGTCCATAACGTATTAGTCACCTACTTTAGTTATAGCCTTTGCCGTTTTAGATAGTGGCGCTAAGGTTATTTATTATCTGTATCACTTGCTTATGTTATTTATTCATCCACGCAATGGTATGGTAATATCTAACGTATTACCTTTTATACTTTCATAAGCGATTATTCAATCCTATTAAAGATGGGGGGAGGGGGTTAAGGTGGAGGGGGTTAAGGTGGAGGGGGGATATACATGTATTTGAGGTCTCCGTAGTTGTTCCCTTCCTTCTCGGTGTAATTTGGATCTTATATCGGGCATCACGTAACATACACCGAGGCGATCTTCTTGTCGTGATTGCGTATTAAAGGGAGGGAGAGGGAGGTTGCAATAAATTCGCTAGGGGACGTGATCGCATGAACGAGGGAGGGGTCAGGGAAACGGAGGGTAACAGCCCTCGAGCATTATCGACCCATTGTTGCCTCCACCCCCCCATTTTCTACCCAACACACACACACATATATTCGCCTGCAACTCAACCCCATCACTACATCCCCTACTGATTGTTGTAAACAAAAATTAAGGTAGGGGTCTTAACCCCTTCATCTCTCCCCCACCCCCAACCCCCTTATCATTGAGCTTTATGGGGCGTTAAGGTCTAAGGACCTAATTTGAAGCTCGCACACAATGGGACCAAGTGAGACCTATTATGATCCCTACGATGTTAATTTGTCAAAAAGTTCCTGCAAAGGGTCCTTTTCACCTTCTAGCACTTGAAATAGGAAACGAGAATCGGAACGTGGTCGTTATAATAGATGCAAGGAAATGACCGTTCGGATATGTAGTCATAAATTACGATCCTGTTTGGGTAAAAGGATGGTGTCGGGGTACAGCATGATGTATGTTAGAGAAAATATTATGACGTAATGTTGGTACGCACGCAGTGTCCTAAGTTTTATAGCCACCAGTGTAATTAATTACTGGCATCTTTGATGGATATTATAAATAAGTTAACTAGATAATACGGCCTTTCTTTATATTAGTGCTTACTTTGGGTATACTTGCTGAGTGTAATGCTAACCCATATTTCTGGTGCAGGCGTGTTAAGCTCGTTTTAATATTAGTGGCTATATTTAAATTTCTAAATATTGAAGTGACCAAATTTAAAAATATATATATATATATTAAATGGCTCGATTAAAAATCATTTTCGCTAAATAACTTAATCCCCTTAAATCCATTTATAAAAAAATATTTTGTGCCAAATATAAAAACAAAGATTGATATTTTCTCGCGTCCCCTTACACTCCAGGTATCTAACTCAAAATATAATGTAATGGTAAACATGATATATACGAGGCGCGCACACCAATATTTCCTCTGGCAATCAGATATATGCCAAATGTTAGTATATTTTATTGGTTTTAGGATTAACTGAAGTAGTGGTCAAGTTGTCACAAACGTATATATTATAAATAAACAGTCATTTCACACTTAGAGATTGTATATGATGGGGATGAAAGAATCAGACTTCTGGATTTTGAAGTAACCCACACCAGCAAATAAGTGTTAGGGCCTTCGTAGAGGTAAGATTTTTTTTAAAAAAAGGGGGTTGGGGGGTTGAGTACTGAACTACACACGGACTTTCTCACTCCAGTGTTAAAAATTGGAGATATTTACTCAAAACTATGTGAAACGAAATAATATACACTAGCAAACCAGAGCAAAAAAATGCGTTATACTTACGTAAAATATACTTTGAATCGCGGTTTTAAATTTTATAATTTTAAATTTACAGAATTAAAGTTCTCATTTGTATATTTGGGCAAAAAAAAAGATCAATATTGAGTCCACAAGGGTCAACAACACTTTGTATTAAAATTTCGATATTTTATTAAAGGTTGCACATCTTATGGTTATCGCATTGCTATTAAATTTTTCATTTGTAAATTTTGACCAATAAAAAAGATAAATATTGACTATTGAGTCTAAAATGATATAGTTAGATCATTGCTATAAAAACATTTCCCCTAAAAGGTTAAAAGAAAGAGAACATCAAATTTTTGAGAGACTTACTTATTTACTTACTCTATGGCACTAGAGAACTATTAAGTTAAAACTTGTGCGGCCGACCGGAGCGCATGTATTTTTACAGTTTTTATAAAATCGAATTTTTTTGGCCAAAGTGAATCAAATAGTTCTCCAGTAGCAAACTAGAGATTAGTTTTCTGCACATGCTAATATCAACAGATCTTGAATTTTGTTAAAACTTTTATTCTTTATTTAAAATTCTTTCACAAAATTCCAGGGACACCCTTCACAGATATTCAAGATATGTTGATATTAACATGTGCAGAAAACTAGACTCTATGTTGCAACTAGAGAAATATTTGATTTATTTTAGCCAAAAAAATGTAATGCTATTAAAAACTGTAAAATTACTCGTGCTCCCTTCTGCTTCACCTTAAGTCGTATCTCTGTACAACTAAAGCTCACAACATTGTTATAATATGATTGCCAATGCCTCAGAAACTATTATTTTTATACATATATAACTATTTCAAATACATTTTTATTTTTAATCGTACTATAATTTTGCAATTATAAGTTATCTTAAATAATTGCGGGGATACGGAAATTTCCGATTCTGTAAAATACCCTAAATTAATTTTTAGGGGAAAATGAAAATATTCATTTTATTTATATTCTTAATCAAAGCCTAGATACAAATTTTAATCAAAATAAGTAGAGCCTATTTCTAAAATAGCTCTTTTTTTCTCTTTTCGACCTTTATTAAAATACTCTTAATGTTAGGGTTAAACAGACACACAGAGAGACGGCATTTCAAAAATATTTTTTTAGGTTTAGGGGGGTCATTTAACGTCAACATCCATCAATATCTTGGGTAAGATTTTTTTTTTACGGTTACAATACTTTACCTCAAGTTTGCGAAAAGTAAAAAATACATATATATTTGCGTATATCTAGAAAAATTTTAGTTTTATAAAAATACGTTTCAAATAAAAGATTTTTATTATAAATATACCTACATATTTGCAATGATAAGTAATTTTATATCTCAAAGATTTACAGAGATATGATAAAAATGAGAATTTACACTTCAGACCGGAACCATTAAAGTCATTTTGATGAACAATTTGGAGTATACATTTTATTTGTAATATTTATCAATGCTTGGAAATGAAATGTATTCAAAATTGTTAGAGCTTATTTAGATAAAATTGATTTTACATATTTTCACCTTTAAGGAAAATACTCATAATTTTAGGGTTAGATATGCAATTCTAAAAACTCCTTGGGGCAACCCTATGAAAACCTTAGATACCAAGTTTTAGCCCGATCGGTTAAACATTTTAGGCTCTACTACAATGTACTGACAGACGGCAACCAAAAAGCAACTTTTTCGGATTTGGGGGAGGGGGTGGAGGGAGGGAGGGTCATGAAACGTTGACATTCATCAAAATCTCGAGTGCAAATGTGTTTTGACGATCACAATAATTTCTCTACCTGTAAGGTAGTGAGAAAGTAAGAATACACTTAAGATGCACGTCTTCAGACATCTTCCCAAGTTTCTTTGAAAAGTTTTCCTGTCTTTAAATGACGTTATAACACAAATGTAAATAAGATTTCATTTGTATATACCCGTATCTTATCTGGAGTTTAAGCTGCCTTTTTATGGTAGAATTGATCTAAATATTTAATATGTAAATGTAAAGTCAAATCAAATAAATATTTTTAACGCTACCTATGTGTAAGTTTTATTTGTTGAAAAATCGCGAGTTGCCTACTAAAATGAATACAAAGCAACCAACACAAAATATAGTTTCTCTTCGGATTTAAGTTTATAATTTATTATATTCTGTAATTACTTTTTGTTTTTGGAATTGATTTGATGATCAAGGAACAAAAAGATTAATTCCATATTCAACAATGATCACGTGATTAAGACAGATTCCTTAGAAACATAACGATGTTATTATATTTTAATAGAACATATAATAAACAATGTGTTAGCCGGACGTCCAAGCAATATCCATGTGAGATTTCAGCGTAATCGATAAAGTAGTGTTTGCGTTAAAGAGTAAACATACATATATCAAATCATTATCTTACATATAATATATAATAAATTTCATTGATGAAATATGTTTGAAACTAATAAGTTGATAATAATATGTTTAATACATGTCTTAGCCATGTAGACAAGTAGTAATTTGTCTTAACCTAAGGTAGGACACACGAATAAACACGCAAAAGTAAAAACGTGGCTACGTGATATTCAAACATTTATAAAGCTAAGGTTGTTTGAAACTATCTCTATTAAAGAGTAGTTCATCTTTAATTAAAGATCACTGAACATGTTAGTAGACTTCCAAATACAAGTAGCCGACGAATCTCAGTGTGTAAAATTAAAACGTTAAATATTGTTTAAAATTTGAGCTTATAAACGCGTCCTGCTTGTGGAGATAAATATATGTCCTCGTACGACACATAAGTTGATTTTATACTCAATAAATATATTAATATGTGACCAACGCTAACATTCCTGTTTTAAGGTGGGAGTATAGGAAGCTCTAGTTAAAGGGCAGTGTTTTTGAACTTTTTATAATAAAACCTTTTTCCTCCAATAGAAACATAGAGTTTAATTTTCTTCACAAGGAGTTATCAACAGTTCTTGAATATCTGTCATGAGCATAGTGGCAATATACGAGAAACTTTTAAAATGAAGAGGAAAAGTTATTATAAAATTCCAGGACACCTCTGGTAGATATTCAAAAACGGTTTATAACACGACGCGAAGAAAATTAAACTCTATATTTATACTGGAGGTTTAATTTGATATATGTTAGACAAACAATTAGTTTTGACATCAAAACTGCAAAATCACTGCCCTTAAACTAGCGTTCCCTAAACTCCCAACTTAAAACATCGTGATTGCGTGTTCTGTTGTTTTCTGTGTTTATTCATCTGCTACACAAGAAAAACATTAAGTCTAACAGACGACCATTCTAATGTTAGTGCTTGATTTAACCTGGAGAAGAAAGGAAAGTAGTTTTATTCGATTAATTCATTTTTTAAGTCACAGGATATTCTTTACAAAAATATTTAAGAAAATATATATGATCATTTTAAATCAGTCTTTTGCTGGCCTCAATGTAGGTAAAGCTAAATGCCTGCTATGTAAATCTAAATTTTGTGAGAATCACCAACCATTATTTTTTCATTCCCACAGACTATTCTTAAATCTTACAAAGGCAATTGTAATGCTTTCACGACAAAAGACTTGTTCAGATATGAGATTTAAATGATGGAATTATTACGGCTGTGATTTTTGACGGTGCTTCTTGTCTTAATTCTATAATAATAATAATAATAATAATAATAATAATAATAATTTCTACATTACTGATTTGTTGTGATTACCTAAGACATTTATTAGCCACCATTTGATTGGAGGTGTTATGCGTATGGGCACTGTTGAGTAAGAAAATAAGAGACTTTTGAGTTTTACAAGCATCAGGATTAAAGCTTAGTTTTAATAACTCTTTCGAGTATTCCGAAGATAAATAATTGTGGTGTAGATGTTATTTTCTAACTGATTATTCGTTTTACATTCACTTACTCTTGTAGCTTTGTAAAATAATAATTTGTTGTCAGGATAATATCCAGAAGTAATGTATTTAAAATAAATTAACATCCACTGTTTGTGGTAAACAAACAATTGAACGTATGTTTTGTACATAATTCTTAAATTTTTACTTTTAAAACAATAATGTTTCATTTAAGATTACTTGAATTATTACATTTTTTAATCAACTAAATAGTTATTATTAATCTCTGAAACCTCTTTCCTTCTCCTCTTTGGCTAAAACCATTCATATAAAATAAATCAGACGCTCTTTTCATCACATTTGACGATCTAGCATTTATTTTACATTATTTTGTAATTAATTATGAACGTGTCTTAACTATGTAATTATAAACTGTACTGCGTTTCTGTCACAAATTACTATTAAAGATACGATGTATAGAAGTTTAATAAAATAGTTTACATTGAATATTTCAAGGCAAAATTAGATATCTATGGCAGGAAATGTTCAGAGATTTATTTGAGGGACTGGGGGAAGTTTGCACCTTTGCTGTCTCATAATTTTCATTTAACACCACGACTTACTACCCGTTCGATGTATACGCCCATGCACTAATTACGCTAGTGGTTTTACGGATAAGAAAGTGTACCCTCATTTTCGGGGAGGGAGATTGTAAAACCATTTGAAAAAACCACCCTAAGTGCATCTGACCAAGATTTGAACCTCGATTTCCCCATCATCAGCAGTCTACTTTACTGCGAGAGCTGCACCTTAGACCATGCGGCCATCGAAGCAGGTGTTGGCTCACACTAAAATCCCCCAACACTACATGACATTTTTTTTAAACATTAAATTCCTCTTAGAGCCATTTAATATAGCTTTTAAAAAAAATATAGTTGAAGTTTTAGGTATTGTGAATTTTATAAGACTCTAATAAGCTACTAGCCCAAATATTGAGGAGGGATACAAAAAAAAAAGTATTAATGGTAATTATTTTGGGGAAGTAGAACCCAAAAATAGCACCCAAACTAAGTCTTAACTTGATTTGTAGTCAAATTCTAATATAGATAATATTTCAAAAGTACCCGAACTCGAATTTAAAAAGTTTGGGCATGTTGAGAGTATGAGTGTGGATTGAGTGATGAAACAAATAGGCCTATATGAAGTGAGAAAGAGTGGATAAAAAGAAAGGGGTAGGCCATATAAGGAGTAGCTAAATGTTGTAGACAAATGTGTGATAAAGAGAACAGTTAAGAGTCTTAAGAATAAAAGAGCATGTATAACTAGGTGTATGGATATTGTTGAAGCAAAAAGGATATGCAAGGATAGAGAAGTTTGGATAAATTTTGTGAAGATGGATGAAGTACAAAGTTGTTTTTAGTTGTATCCACAGTTTCCTTTCCACCCGGTAAGGGAACTGCTTGATTATGCATGTACGCACGTACGCACGTACCCACGTACCCACGTACCCACGCACGTACGTACGTATGTATGTATGTACGTATGTACGTATGTACGTATATATGTATGTATGTATGTATGTACGTATGTACGTATATATGTATGTATGTATGTATATATGTATGTATATATGTATGTATGTATGTATATATATATGTATGTATGTATGTATATATGTATGTATGTATGTATATATGTATGTATGTATGTATGTATGTATGTATTTAAATCCAATACCTGTTATACATTAGAAATATTTTGCATTGAAACCTTTACTAATCATTACAAAAGGTGCTGGATTTTTCCATTTAGTAAAAGACACAAATTCATTTGACGGCACATATTAATTAGTGGACATTCTTTTCAATACTTCAACTTGAATATCTCTAACGGCTCTTTTGATGCTGTTTTGAAAGTCCTGCAGTATTTTAAAGTTGTTACGATGAACCGTCTCCTTCAGATAACCACCCCGCGCTCCCCCAAAAAATAATTATGGTAGAGTCAAGTCCATTGAGTGAGGTGGCCAATGATTTTTCGATATTAATCGGTCATCAAAGAACTCACGGGGCATCTTTGTTGTTTCAATGGACGTGTGGTACGTTGCGCCGTCTTTTGGGAACCAAAAATAACGTTCGTTGGCTTCAAATATGGCTACAAATTTATGGATGATGTCTGCCTACACAGCGGAATTAACAGTCATTCCGAAAAAAAATAAAAAAGGTCCTACAATTATCTTTCTAGATATGGCACACCACACTCCAGCTCTCACCGGTTGAAGTGGGTCTCCATGCAATGTCTGGGGATCAACCGGAGTCCAATTTCTAGAGTTTTGATACGTATCGGTTTGAATGAAATCAAGGATCATTACTGAAATAAGTAATTCTAATCTGGTTAGTCATATTGTTTCCAATAAATTTCCAAAACCAATTGTAGTAGGTGAAAGGCTTTTCCGAATCCAGTGGGAGTGGCTCTTGCACAATTCAAACTTGTTATGGTCGTAGCTTCAGACGTTTAGTGGCCCTTTAGAAAGTTGAATAAGATACTCCAACCTGCTGGGACAATCACCGAAGTGACCGGGAAAGCGCCGCATGGTATTTTGAACATGATCCGTAAACTAGGTCCAATTTTAACACTACCAGTGTCATGGAAATGTTGCACAAGATCATATACTGTAGTTTTCCCTGTAATTTAAGTATCAAGGAATTTCTCTTGAAACAACTGGACGCAACGTTTATAAGATTTCTCAGCAAAATGAACTTCCAGCAACGTGACTCTGATCTCGCGTGAGACTCATGGCGAAATGACTAACATTTCCGACCGACTCCCGTGCAAGCGTACTGGCAGGCAGTAATGTCTCCACTAAATAATGTTCACTAGACTCACCCATACATGTCACACCCAAAACAACTTGGTGGTTTTCTCTTCTCTTAAAGCAATTAGATTTCATATTTATGGCTCGGATACATTTGGGTCATCCTCTAATACAAAGTCACACTGTGTCTATGTTACGGGTAATGTGCGAGATCTGGATATTGTCGAGATTAGCTGAGGGATGTCAGCATTAGCTAATCTGGATAGTGTCGAGATTAGCTGAGGGATGTCAGCATTAGCTATATGCAAACGATAAAGTCCGACATGCAAAGTAATTTCTTATCTACGACATTATCCGGATAATATCGACACTAGCCAGCAAGACTTGGATAACGTGGAATAATGTTTGTGAAAATAAGTACGTTTTGATATGAATTTTATTTTGAAATAATTTTCGAAATTGGACAGTAAATTGTATAGTAGAAGTGCACTAACATTCAAAATGCCCCATTTTATCCTTTATTTTCCACTAACCTAAGCTAGCTTAACCTAAGCTAATATAAGTTAACCTACACTAATATAGCTAGCCTAACTAACCTAGCCTGAACCATATAAATCGACACTATCCAAGTATGGGTGGATAATGTCAATATTATCTGGATAAACTTCTAAAAACATTATTTAATCATCTTTAACTCAATATCATCTACGTATTTTGGATAGCGTCAACATTATCTGGGTAATATTGACTTTATCCGGATTCGGACTTTACCCGTAGCTTATCTATGTTTTATTATTATTATTATTAGCACCACGTCTTACTAACCGTTCAGGTTATACGCTTTTATGTTTTATTCTAAGATCAATTTGTTCTACTAAAACATCAATGACTTAGTGGCGTAGTT
>CABFOV010000425.1:88044-133044 GCA_902141375.1 Timema poppense | reverse complement strand
ACGGAGGAACAGGGAATTTGAATTTGACTCGTAGTTCTGAATGGCAGTTCCGGTGGCAGACTGAACTCTCTTAACTCCTCCTCGAGTTCGGCATTGCAGGGATAAGCACAGGTGAATTGGAAAGCTGCATGTAAGAGAGGGGATCGGAGTGAGAAGGAGAAGTGAAGGAGGTCTGGGTGAGGGTTAAGGACACTACTCATGGCTTTTATCCTAAATGGGGAAGAGGAGATTTGATAAATCTTGGGAAGCAGCTGAAGGATGGCGCATATCCATGAAGAAGGGGTAAAAGATAAAATAGGATCTCGAGTTTGGTTGGTAGACTTTCTATTTACTGTCTTTTCTCCAAACAGATAATTTATTCTGGCAACACAAATTCATACACATAACCAAAATACTCTATACATAAAGACAAACACCAACCCATTGAGGCTCTCGCTTATAGCCATATGTCCGTAAATAAATTAAAAAAACTCAATATCACTCCCAATTATGGCACCAATCTTCTACAGCGAGGGGCATTATGTACCTCCTGCACCATCCAAACTGATCATTTGGTCTCTTAATCAATGGACGCCCTCACACCACTAGCCCCGGCCTCTAACTGCCAGGTACTACGACCAGACACCCGCCTAATAGCTTTCATCACGGCCTCTGGGCAAGCATCTCTCGCTCCACTACTAGAAGGGGTGGTCATGAATGCCACTATATAACTGCCTGGTCACCTCCCAACGCCGACAAAGGGGTTCAGACGTCGTCCCTGATACGACGGTAGGGATGGGCAGGAGTGTCGTAATCGCCGATGCCCTTAACGAACTGGTTTGAGCTGGCTAGCATCCGAGTAAAAATCTCTCAGCCAGATCGTGAATACAATTGTTCAGGAATAAGAGGCCTGACATGGTCAGAAGAACAAGATGCAAGATGCAAGATGCAAGATCGAAAACCTTGACTGTACATTTGGTGCAATTTGTGCACATAGAAAGATATATCATAAGTGAGTGTTAAAGGTTACAAGTAAATGCTACATTCTTATTATCTTACTTACTGACTAAATGGCATGGCTAACTTACTTAACTTAATTTACCTAACATATTTATATCTTAAACTAAGCCTGTATGTACAACAAAACTAATATATTATAACTATTAAACTATATAAAACTAATTCAACTAAGTTTGGTGGTAGGACTCAGTCCGTCTTGAAGGTGGGCACGGAAAAGGGCGAGTTAGGTTGGACTCGTCGACTCCGCCCAACTTGTAGTACTTCTTGGTCCCGCTAGAAGGATCGCACCCTCAGTTTAGTGTGGACCTGATCGGGAGGGAGTTTGGGGTGCGTCAAGATCACATGATCGAGGATTTGTAAGTATGACTTTTCCTGTATGTCAACAGCTATTTCTCTTCTATCAGAATCGAAAAGCACTATAATGGTCACATTAATTGTTCATCCGTTTACGTGAATGAAGTGCTATGGAATTGTTTTGGTAGCGAATAAATTTGTTTGCTCTTAGTATTAGTATTGGAGGAGCTATAATAGGTTATGCTCTCTAAACTGGCTTTAGGGCTCGATCAGCTTCACGTGCAACTCTGTTATACACTGGTATTTATTTTTTAGCAGAATTGTAAACCAAAATAGTAGAATTTGAAATGTGGCTATGAGGTGTGACGATCCAAAATAAAACACGAATATAGCTTAAGAAAAAAAATCAATCATTATCTCTACTGAATTAATAAAACATTAAAATCCAACTGGACAGTTAAACAAACGCATTTGTGAAATAATATTACGTACAGTACATACATACATACCTAGTCACACCGTACCCCTATTGGTAGGCAGGAAGCTGTGCATATAGCTCAAAAGATAACAACTCCGCACTTAATCTATCCTCACTAACTTTATCCACATATTTTATTCTTAAGACGCTTAATGTTTCTCTTTTTCACAAATTCTTATACAATATTTAAACATGTCTTACATGGCCTGCCACATCCTTTTATCCACACATTGCTCCATCATATATTTGCTTCCACACTCGATCCACACTCATCCTCTCAACATGCTCAAACCAACGTAAGTCGCTTCTTTCACATTGACCTATTTGATTCCCTTACAAACCACACTCCTTCAGTACTATCGTTCATTACTGACTCTGTCCATATACATTTTGCTACATTTATTTCTTAACTATCTCATTCCAACCGCATTCATCTTGCTCTTATATTTCCCCTGAATCCAAACCCACGTTTCACATCAATAAAACATTGATGACGTTAACAAAACTGTATATACTTCAACATTATTACTAATGTATTATATTATTATATTCTTCCTTGCACTTCAGTTTTCACTTCAATCTCTACTTTATATTATTTCTGGTACGGGCCTTTCGAGAATCGCAAAGCAATCAATGGCTCACAAAATAAAGCCACCTCGCACTGCTGGTTTAACCAAAATCGGATAAGAAACAATAAAGTTAATAGCAGGACCAACATTTCGATAGCTATTAATGTTATCAATAGGCCTATGAATTATTTTATACATAGTAGTAATATTTTAGTCTATATCTAACTTGATCTCCAAAAAACACATATATTCTTCAAATCTGAAGAAGTTTTAAATTGATATCCAAATATCTTATAGAAAACTTTTTATAATTAGGTTAATTTATGTGAAAAATATTAATGATCTTTCATACTCACTATTTTTGCTAGCAAAGAGTACGGTGATAAAATAAAGCCGTCACGCACTGCTTGACTTAATTATAAAATGTTTAAAACTGGTTTAGTCTAAATCGGACAAAAAACGATGAAGTTAATAGCTGTACAAACTTTCTATCCCTTTGTATTACTATATAAATACGATATTTTAACTTGCACTCTTGTGAAACAAGAAAAATTCATGGTTTCTTTCTTAGCTTGATTTCATTTCAATGAGTAAATGAGATGTTTGAATCAGACAAAGTTGAGTTAGTGGGGGAAATCTTTATAATAGGGGAACATTAGTTCAGAAATAGGGGTGGGGGGGAAAGGGGCTATAGAAGGGGGTGAAGGTCTTAAAAGAATAAGGCTACCCTTGAGTTGCCTTGCAGACAGAAGCAGCAAAGTCGTCTCGTTCTTCAGTAAACCTCAAGGAAGTTTATACAGTTCACATAGAAGTCAAACATTCGGTTCCTGCAAGGATCGAGAAAACAGTTGGTTGAAGAAGAGAAAAGGGGGCTGTTGGATGTGGAAATGGAGGGTTGAGGAGGGAGGGAAGCGGAAACAGTCACAAACCAGGAGCCCACCGGAAATTACATGACAATTCCAGAAACTTGGAAGAGCTTAGGAGAACAATGGCTCCCTCCTCTGCCCTCCCACACATCCCTTCTCTTCCACACATGCTCAACAATAGGCAAAGAAAGGGAGTTTGAAGCTTGGCCGCACACATAGCCTTTAGTCAAAATTAGATAACTTTTAAGAATTTTATTCCTTTCAACCACCCCCAATAACCCCCACCCTTATTTCCCTCACCCTTTAAACTCACACCGAATACCCTTTTACTGAAATGGGAAGAATTTTAATACTTGGAAATTATTGATTTTAGAGAGTTGAGTTCTGTGAAACGATGCAATTAGAGAAACTAGAAACAAAGCTTTGAATATCTGTGGAAACTTTGCCGTGNGTGTGCTCTTGAGATCTCAAAAGCAAACAGGACCAACCAACTCACACTAAGTCGGACCAACTAGTGCACTTGTGTTTAGCAGGATTTTGGTAGGAAATACCTTCAAGAAAGTACAATTTCTTACAACGTAAACAATTTTAATATTTTACTATATTATTATGTTATTAATGTTACTTTATATATATTAATAATATCTATCAAAAGTGACAGTTTCAGATAATCTGAACTTACGTATGCATACGTGAAAATAGATCTTGGAACTTTTCTTGTTGTCAAATAAGGTCATATCTATGAAAATTGGACTGTAGCTGCTAACTTGATACTGGATTACCAGTTTTTTGTGTGCACTAAACCTTACAACATCTTTAGACTACCTGCATATTAACACTAACGGGGTAGGTATGAGGAAGGTAGAATTCAAACGTATTGGCTTCATTTAGATAAAAAAAACAACTAAATATAATTGATCTTTATCTCCCCAACACTGTTAAACCAAAATTGATGGGACTTACGCCTTAGAACATGGAACCACTGATGCAGGTCAGGTCAGTCTAAAAAAAACCACTGTGCTAGTCACGTGGTTCCTACGGCTACAGGACGTCAGGTACGCCGGAGATTGGGGTTTCATTGACAGGGGGTCATGGTTCGGGTACTCTGCGGGCTCCTTCTCTACACCTGCTCATGGTCAAGTAACGCATACATGAATTTTACCTCTCCTCACTATAAAATCCCGGTAAAAGGGGTTCTCCCTGCTATTTTGCTTGTTTGCCAACATTTATACTTCCTCTATTCCACTTTTCCATACACATAGCGCTTAATGTTTCCCCACCTTGTTTAGTTAGTGCTTCCCTCTGTACAAAATAATTTACAATGAGAAATTAATTCGAGAAATTGATTCAAAAATTTAAGGAACGAAACAGTCGATCAAATAATACCCCCTACACGTTACCACCGATAAATGGCACGAGTAGTCAAACTCAAGTCTGAGGGACCTTGGTTGGGTTTTAGGTAGTGCTGATTAAGATATTTACTATTTGTATAGGCCCACAGGTTCATCCCGTTATCCCGTTAGCTACAGTACTCTATAGAAACAAAGAGTGGGGTGTGAGATAGTGACTTAGATTAAGTTAGATTGAAACTAATACGCACCGATGGGCACGTGGTCTAACTGACGAACAAATTTAGTAAGATTTGCAGTTGAAGAGAAAAACGGACCTTGAATTCCAGCCAGGTGTAGCGACGGTGTTTTTACCCATAAGGGTAAACTACTCTTTATTCCACGCGAATAAGGGTCCATTTTTTCTAAATTTTACCTTCACAATCCCTAGACCATTAGTGTAGCTATTAAATACAAACAAAATAATTCGATTTGGTGGTGAAAAAGGAAAAAAGTTTTCAATTCGTATAATTCATATAACCTTAATTATATTTTAAAAAAAGTTCAGAAGGGTTGAGAGTGAGGAAGATGACTTAGAGGAAACGTACCATCGTTAGCGCACCCCCGTATCTCAGGTGGAGTAAATTTGAACCTTGATCAGGTTATAAATACAGTACAATGCCTCACACCAGGGGATCACAAACTGTTTAGACTGAAGGAGCTCTTGAACAAGAAAAAATACATGCTAGAGTTCTCGTACATTTTTCACACTAATATTATAAACAAGATAGTTAAATTTTATAAGTATAAAATGGAAAACGAAACATGCTTGAGTAGCAACTTTTGCAAATATTGTTAAATAAGATTTGAATAAAATGGGTGATCCTAGATATGTTTTTTATATTGTGAAAAACAAATACTACATATTCTAAAGCTTCCTCATGGAGCATGATATAACTATGAAGGAACCCAGTTTGAAAAACGCTATCTCAGCTATCTTTTAGCAGTACGGAGTAGAAAGGGCATGTGGGCATACCTTAAAAAATATAACCAAATTAAAAACCATAGGCAAAACTGTATTCATCGACTAACTGGGGATCGGAGTAAGGACTGTCTAAACCAGAGGCGTGAGCATGGTTTTGTTTGGCACGTAGAGGACGAGCAGTTCCAATTGGAAGACACCTCCCCTCCCCAGTTTCCCTGTGTGACTGGGTAGCTCCCACCGCCCCCGGGAGAAACAAAAGGCTCCACTGTACCACTTCCACGGGAGTCGTAAACCAAACCAATTTCTAGAGGATTAAAAGAGAATTTACCCATCCTCCCCACCCCCTCTTTCCCGTGTAGGAGGAGGGTTTGAAGCGTGTGGAAGGTTAGCAAGATGTTGAGGAAAGGGTGGGGCAGAAGAATCAAGACAATCTCGAATGAACTCGCCCAGGGGTATGCCAAGGAGTGGATTCGTGAAGACACCTTGGAGACATTTTTTTATTGTTACTTGGGATATTTAACGTGTACCTTTTGACAAAAGCAACTGATTACGTTAGCATACGAATTACAAACCATCTTAGTAGCAGGAAAAGCCTGGCTAATAAGGCAAAAGAAGTGTTATTGACTTAGCTAACATGACAACACTTTGCATTAATCTAAAATTGGTATAATAGTGAAGGCGTTTAGCTTTAAAAATGAGAATTTGGGCGCACAACACCTATATTGCACTTACACACAAACTCACAATTTTTCATACTATGTCCTGAATTATATGTGTGTCTTAGTTGTATGTAAAATGTCTTTAATGGTTTGTGTGACTGAATTGGGGTACATGTGTGTTCTTAAGTGTATGTGTGCCCCAGTTAGGCAACAAGTGTGTCTTAAGTTATTTGTGTTCCTTAGTTGAGTGAAAAATGTGTCCTGAATTGTTTAAATGTCTCAGTTGAGTGAAAGGTCTGTCATGAATTGTTTTTATACCTTAATTGGGTATAAGGTATGTTCTGAATTGTTGTATTCCTCATTTGGTTCACAAGTAGTGTGACCTGAATTGTTTGAATGTCTCAGTTGAGTGAAAGGTGTGTCATGAATTGTTTGTGTACCTCAATTGGGTTTAAGGTGTGTTCTGAATTGTTGTATTCCTCATTTGGTTCACAAGTAATGTGACCTGAATTGTTTGTTTATAGACAGACACAGCACTCACTGTAGCACACTACCAAAAATAGGCCGAAATGAGTGCTTTTTCATGTATCGTTTAGGTGCATGTGTTGCACTTGCCCTTGTTTCTTAAAACAAATTAACGAGGTTGATACTAGAACCAAGTTCATATCCAGAAACTTATAATTTTATATCGCTACTGTTCCCCTTCCTGATATAAGTATTGGGACACTCAGGTGTTGGACCGTGAAAATAGTAGTGCCCCCCCCTCCCCCCATGGAAAAAATTAAAATGAGGGTTTGAATATAGCCTGAGTTTTGTTGGAAGAACAGTAGAGAAAACTCAAACATATTTATTTGCGGTCAAAATTGATGACATTTTACAATTTTTATGTATGAATATATTAAAATTGTTTTAGTAAGTTTAGTAACTAACTTCTACTGTTCTTCCTACCGAAATCATACTATACCATGGTTTTAGTCAGTTATTTTAAGGTCGAGGTATATAGAACGTGAGTTAAGGGCAAAGTTTTAGAAATTTTTATAACTAAACATTTTTTCGAATATAATACATTAAATATATTTTTATTTTCATTTATTTGAGGAATTCAACATTGACTTCATGAACCGAATTATTATAACAACACACAACTTATAAGCTAATTCATGTCTAGAACACCCAAAAAAACTAGCTCCCGGTCGTTCATTCATCACTGTAAAAGGGGAAATCCACAGTTCACAATTATTATTTTTTTCCATCCCAGGAATCTAACCTGAGACCCTTAGTTCAATTGATACTACAGATTGAGCTAAGGTGTCCGACAAATACATAATTGTTCCAGTAGAAACATACGAGTTTAATATTATTCACATGGTGATAACAGTTTAGAAATATCTGTCAACAGTATAACGGCATAAGATGATAATTTTTTTTTATGAATAGGAGCTATCATTAAACTCCAGAACACAATTGAAAAATATTCAAGAACTGATGAGATCACTATCTGAAATAAATTAAACTACCAGGTTGTTTCTATTGGTGAATTATTTGATTTTTTTTAATCAAAATAAATTTGATATAAAAACTTTAATAAATACTGCCCCTAACTTTATTTTACACTCCCACTTTAGCAAAATTAATTCAATAACTAAGGTGACTTTATCAAATAGTTTACCGCTACCAATAATGTGTGTTTAATCCTTTCAAACCATTTGGAACACTTAAAAGGTGAATATAATTTCAATGTTATTTTTATTGGCTTTTTTTTTTTTACAACAAGGAACCCTTGCCGGTGGACCCATAGCTCCAATGTTAGGTTCATCTAGTCTAGTTTGTCACTGACAAGGAGGTCGAGGCTAAACTTCTGGCTGAATATACTGAGGCTGATTTTTCCTAAGTGGTTTCCCATTATTTCTCCAAGCAAATGCGGATATATTGGTTTTAAAATGTTACCTTCTTCATTCCTAAATCATATAATTATTAAATGCTTATAAGAAGGGTGGATGATAGGACCTAGAGTAAAAGAAACAACAGAACGTGTTGGCTTAGCCATGCGTCTTGCCACCTGTCCGATCTTTATGCATATGTACTAATTAAGTTAATGTGTTAGGGATTAGTAAAGTATAATTTATTACTATTATTATTATTATTATTATTATTATTATTATTATTAGCACCGCGTCTTACTACCCGTTCGGGTTATACGCACTTACGCTAATGTGTAATGGTAGGGTGATTGTGAGATGAAATGGAGGACCTACAGTTTAACGTGAAATCCGAACCACAGCAGAGGCCTGGTATTCCCCACAAGTTGTGATTAATACGCGTCTTGTCAGAGGTGAAGGAAGGATTTGGCAATCAGATAAATCTATGCCAGGACTTGGGATTGAACCCCGGACTCCCAGCACAGAAGTCCATCCACCTTACCCCTAGAACACCATGTCACCAAAGTAGAATTTAAAATAAATATAATTCCATTTGCGTGGAGCGAGTGGGGTAAACAATTTACAAAACACCCTTAGTACATCCAACCGGAATTTTAGTCCCTATTTCTTCGGCATCGGCAGCTTATAAGTCTATTGAATATATTGCAAGAGTGACTTCACCGAAGCGGAGAGTAAGAATTATTTGCGACTTAATCTAGTAAAGGATCTCATAAAGGGACTGCTCAGATAGCTTAAATATTGCCAACTATATGTTGCGCTTAAGTTAAATATTGATAAAACCTTTAGCAGTACACGAGCTTACTATTTTCTGGAATAAACACGAGAATATATTTTTTGATCTTATATATAATATATAGATTTGGAAACATAGTTTAAAAGTTGAAATTTTCCACCCTGAAAAGGCCAGAAATCGACCCATTTTGGATAAGCATTAATACCTAAATGCCTGATAAACGTTAAGTAACTGGTATAGATGCATAGAGTGTATATTTTCGAATTATAATTTTAATAGGGGAGGGGGGGGGATATCACAACACACATGAGAAAGAGCTTTTTTTTATTGTTATTTTTAGCACCACGTATTACTACCACGTATTACGCCTTTGTACTGCTAACACTAATTGTTTAGGGATTAAGAAGTTTTAACTGAGAGGAAGTGAACCCAAATTTACGTGAAAGGAGAATTAAAAATTATTTAGGAAAATAAAATACCCTCAGTGCACCAGACAAGGCTCGAGCCCCTACTTACCTGTCTTCGGCAGTTTAGTCTAACACGAGAGTGATGCGTTAAACCTCACGGCCATCGAGGCGGGTGAGAAAGAGAAGCCTAAGCCCACTAAGTAAAAAAATTAATATTTTGTACATTAGTATAACATGTAAAATGTGCGGGAGAAGCACAGTTGTGTAAAAATGTTGTCTTTCATTGCTTAATAAACTAGTACATTAACGTTCTCATATTTTTTTTGCACCACATCATACTACCCGTACAACCTATACGCTTATGTATTAATAATTAAGCTACTAGGTTAAGGGTAAGGAAGGGTTATACAGAGAAAGTGTACTCATATTTGCGTGTAGAAAGAAAGAGTGAAAATATCACCACCCTCAGGACACACGGTCAGGATTCAAACCCCAATCTCTTAGTCTTTTAGCAGGTCAATCTATTGCGACTAGACGTGTTAGTATCGTTTAATCAGAAGGGTCGCATTGATCATTTAAAATACTGAGGGGGTCACATTTAAAAAAAATTCAAGTCATTTTAATAAATAAGAATAACTACAACTTGTCACCCCTACTATTACAAATATAAGAGGATATGTATGTAGAACAACAAGAATCACCCTGTATATTTTACAAGGCATTTGAAACTTTTCATTTGCAACAATGGTGTTAGTGTTGTAAAAGTGTTGTAAATACTTGTTTATGCCGACATTTTTTTGTTGTGTCTGAAAACTGAGATCTCTTGAGTATTTTATTCATTTTCATGTAATAAAACAACTGTTAACCAACGTAATTGCTGCGAAACATTGCAAATAAGCGGTGCGCCAATTCAGCGAATTTTGAAAATTGATCCCCGTCGAAGAAAGAAAGAGTAGGCCTACAAACTTGGTACACCAAACTCACATGCCATATAACCCAAACTATGCCAAATCCCTAAGTATCACTATCTCAAATTATGTATTTCTACGACGTTTATGGAAAAAAAATAGGGTTGCGTCGTATGTTTGTTCATGAAAAGGTCCGCGGGCCACACAAAATTAGTGATATGTTCTCAAGTTTGACGTTCATTCTTTAGATCAGTGGTATTCAACCTATCTTGTTCGCGTAACCCCCAGATATTATTTCTTTTCAACTTTGTTCTCCCTAAGGTTGTTGGTGCCTAATGTAAGTTACGCATACATATTCTATAATCTACATTTAAAATAAATTAAATAAATTATTTCCAAAAAATGAGATTTGTATGTGTGTATATGTATGCAGATTACATTTCACGTACACTCTAAGATGTCTTCACGTACCCCTGGTTTAATACCAGTGCTTTAGACCACTTGGCCACCGAAGCATGTCTTACTTTAATATATACAGTGGTCCCTCCATATATCGAGTTTCCAGACATCAAAATTATCTATATATAGAAGTGTTTGTGAATTCCAGTGATATTAGTTAGAAAAACTGTTTCTATATAACAAAAAAATATATATATTTCGAATTTTTTCAGGATGAATTGAGGACCCCCCCCCCCTTCCTCCTCACTGCCATAAAGACGATGTACTAAGAAAAACAAGCAAGAAAAATAGAATGGAGATGTAGCAAGAGGAAGAAGGAAATGTTTGGTCAAGGTCATTGCGACGCCGACGGGTCATCTGGCATGGTGATATTGTCTCCACACTCCTCTTACCCCTTTCCTAAAGTGTTCTTCCACCTCTATAAATGAGGATCAGCTTTTTTTAGTATTTCTAACCAACTGTTTATGCTCGCTATTGTTTCACTTTCTTTAAATGACAGTGTTTGCTCGAAATATAAAATAAATCTCTGTACGGAATGAGTGCATTGACTAGGACATATTTATAAATGCAATACACTACATGTGTGAAAAATATCATTATATACATCGAAGTTTCTATTTTTAGATTTGTTATGGAAACGTTGACTTCGATATATGAAAGTCCAACTGTATATATATAAATACAGTTGGACTTCCATATATCGAAGTCGACGTATATATATATATATATATATAGAGAGAGAGAGAAAGCCCCTCTTCTTACTACCCATCAGGGTTATACGCCCATGTTTTAATTACACCAAGATGTTAGGTATTAAGAAGGTTTTAATTTAGAGGAAGTGCACTAGCGTGGAGAGAGGGTGGGAATTTGTTTTTGATAAAACCCTCTGTGCACCTGACTGGGATAAAACCTCTATCTCGCTGTCTTCGACAGTCTAATCTAACACGAGAGTAGCGCGTCGAACCACGCGGCCACCGAAGTGGATCTCAGTCTAATAGAATTTCAGGTTTATACAAAGGGACAGGTACACCGTATACACAGTAAGAGTGTAGTCAAGTTGCAGCTGTCCAAAAGTTTCCGGATCTATTCTCATGTATCCTTTCGCCCAACCATATGATATGCAAGACAATGTATTGAGCTGTCACTTTTGTCTATCTAAACTTTCACAACAAACAATTTAGTTTTAATTTCTTTTTTTATTTTAACAGTTTTTACATCTTTAGGTGTCAGCTACCACCACTGACTTCTATGTTGAATGGACCCTGTAGTATATATATTAAGGCGGGTGGGTGATCCACCTGTACATTGAACTCTTATCAAATAGTCAACTTGTGGAAAAGTGTTGATTTACCACTATGCTAACGCAAATATATATCATTTAAAAATAAAACCAATACATCATTTTCACCATTAAATAAATATCTAAGCTAAAGTGTACGTTTAATAATACAATAAATAATTAACAAAATTTCCTTTACTTTCTCATAAACAGTTGAAAGTCTAATGTCCCTGATTTAAAAGTAAAGTGAATTTTAAAATTTCTCTCTCACCCTCAGTATTTCTATTCCAAGCTACCCCGGAAACAGTTTGATGGCTTTCGTCCGAAATTTGTATTTTGTTGTAATATTGTTATACGTTAAAGCCAATTGTAGTTTTGATTGTATCCGTAATTTTAAGGTTATTTTACTGTATACTAACTTTTTAAATTTTTGAATTCATAGAAACTGGCTCAAATTACTTTGTTAAAAGTAACCGACTCAGAACTATTATAGAATTATACATAAGAATGTATTTTGGTTTTTCTATAAACAATCCTTGAAGATTTACTATTTTTTACTATAAAAAAAATTGCTTGAGAAATTTTGTTCGAAATTTATATCTGAATATATTGATCAATAGTTTTTTTTAAAAGAAAAATTATTCAAGAATATTTAACCAATTATTTTTAAACGTGTTCTTAATCATAATTAGCTATTTTATAACGTAAGCACGATTGTATCAAACTATTTATCTTACGTATGAAGGATTTGCGTTCAGATTTTTTCTACACGCTTGTCCGAAATATTTTCTTTAAGTTTGTTACTTAAATGTTTGGATAAAAGAAACTTCCCTGTCCCTTTATATGTAGAGAGTCTATATATAATGTTGTTTATTACTACATAAAATGAACATAAACATTATAGTCTTTGGGGCAAGATTTAGTCAAGTAACAATTGCGTGAAGCCGTTACATCCCATCTTCCCCACGTAAACTGGTGATCTAATATCCCATCTTCCTTGTTCTCTTCTTGCTCTGAAATAACATAAAATCCTGTATTCTCACCCCTGTGAATAAAAAATAAATAAAAAATATGGGAGGGGTGAGGGAGTGAGCCGCGGAAACCACAACGACTTAAATTGTTATCTTTGGCTGCTCGCCCTGAAGACTTGTATTTGGTGAAGTGTATAGCCCCAGATATTAGAGCATTGTAACCTCCTAGACTTCCTGCTAGCCTCGCTACAGCTTCATCCAATTAAAAACAGAAAAGCTCGATACTCACTCGGGATAAAGTCTTTACAAAAAAAAAAAGGAGAGAAATAGAGAGAAAAAGAAAAATAGTCCACAAGCCATCCAACAAGTAAACAATTAAATGCTCCATCTTTTTTTTGTATCTTTTTTGTATTGTGTTTGTTTTACAACCTTGTTTCTAACAGCTCGGCTGGGTAATTATTATATTCTAGAGACATTTTTACTAATCTATTTTTTATGTACTTTTATTGTTGTTAAGATATATACTTTTGATCTGAAATCCATAATCTATTTTTAAAATACTACTAGATTACTATTAATTTAACTAAATTAATTATTATGCCGATGTCATGCCTAGTATTACCAATTGTGTTTTAATGCAAATAAATACATATGTTTATATTTAATATTACCATGTGGTTTGAAAAAATCCTAAGGCTTAAATAAGTAATTGCATTGCATTTTTAAATTGGATCAATTTTTTGTTGTTACCTCGTATGTTTGTGTGGTTTTGGTTAAGATCATTTGTAAGTCATGTGATGATATAATCTGTCCGTTTGGAAGGTTCAAGTTAAATGCATATTATAGGGATAATATCTTTCTCATTAAAATCCGTGCTAGTGATCACATTATTTAAGGAATCAGACTCGAAATAAGCTGTATTTACGGGGATTGGGAGGTCAAAGTTCGAGTCTTGGATAGGTGGACTGTTAGGAGAAGCGGGAGAAAAATAGGAATCGAGGATCAAGTTTTTCTTATACCCATTCGACGCAAATGTAGGAGCATTTCCTTTAACTAGCCTATCCTAATTTCTACCACGTAAGTTAGATCCTAAAATGAAGTTTTTGTTGAAAAGTCGCAGAAGGACATTGAATTGAGCCCTGTCCCTCTAGATTTTTTAATATTTAATATTTAGCACCGCATCTTACTACCCGTTTCGGGTTATACGCTTTAAGTACTAATTACGCTAATGGATTAAGAATTGGGAAGGTTGAATTAGAGGAAGTGAACCCGCATTTGTGTGGAGGGAGAGTGGAAAACCATTTAAGAAAAGCCACCGCCAGCTTATCCGACCGAGATTCGAACCTCGATCTCCCCGTCCTCAGCAGCCGAGCTCAACACGACTAGCGCGTTAGCCAGCTACGCCACCTAGGCGGGTCCCTCTAAATTAATGCATAGTTTAACTTTGTCGCTGAGCGGGTCAGGTCAACGTTTATCACTCATAGTTTAAGGAAGAGTGGAAGAGCATTGGCACCTTAAGCCAATGGTTCCGTTGTTATATTCCGTGGTTGGGAATCATGTTTATCCAAAATAAAAATTTATTATTGTGAATGGCTGCCAAAAATAATTTCAACCAATATCCTTTAAGCTGAAGCAAATAAAATATTATTTTTAATATTAGGTGTTCTGTCTTACGACAGATCAATTTATTTTGTCGATGAACTTGGACCTCCAATTCACTCTGTCCTTAGCCTCCTCCTTTAGCTCCCAGAATTTTCTTCTTTCATTCAATTAATTTAATATTTGAATCCTCCTTTTTTTCTAAGCTCCCATTTCCTTCAACCCTACCTTTTATGACATCGTACAGAAGACAATTCCTCCTACGGACGCGACCGATCCAATTTACTTCGCACAGCTAAAACGTTAAAAAATTGTAATAATGGCATGTACTAATTGTACATCCTCTCCATGGAGACACTTTCCATGTCTCGAAGAGATAAACGGACGATGAAAGTGAATATGACGGTGTGGACCGATAAAGATCTTAAAGGAACTTAGGACTAACTAACCAAGCCTTGGTGATCACGGGAATTATCCCCCCTTAGAGAAAAAAAAATCCCTCTGTACTAGCTGGGAACAGAAACCGGGACCTCTAGCTCAGAAGCTAGGGGCTATGACCATTATAATATGAGACCGGTTATATGTTAACAATTGAAATATCTATGGCTGATTATTTTAACCCTAAAAATTATATAGGCCCTGCAGTATGTGTGTAATTTATGAAAAAATAAAAATATAACGTTTGTATGGTTTAACAAAATGGCTGTCCTATAACTCTTAATTAATAAATAGGACAAGGTTAGGGTTACCATAAATAAACTTTGGGGATAAAACGCATCTAGTGTTTGCTCTGGGGAAACAGATCCCCTCAATATATGCTGTATGGAGGTCCTATAGGGTACCTTTTCCAAATGTTAACACTCAACCTGGATAAAAATTCAAGTAGGAGATGTTACCTCTATTCTGTTAAATACATAATTATTTTGCTCGTACAGTCAGTGTGTGATTAATTCAACAAACGTGGCATTTCCATAGTCAAGTTTGCTACAATGTAAAATTAACTAGTTGCGCCGGAGTTGCAATCTTTGAATAATTAACGCAATACAGGACGAGTATTTTTTTTTATTTGAGGTCCGTGAAAAGTAATCTAGTCATTTCTCTCTAAAAAAAAAAAGATGCAGGCATGCACGGCATTATGGGAATTTTATATCTTTTTGTTCTTTTTTAATGAGGAAAATATTAATGTAACAGCAAGTAACTTTCGAACTATTTAACGGATTTCAACTATACTTTTTTTTTAAACGAGTGCTTGGTCGTTTCAACCAAACGTACCAGCCTCATCCTATCACATTTGATTACAAATTATAAATTGGTAATAGCTAATATCACTGCCATTAAAGAATACTAGTTAATTTATAGTAATAATAATAATAATATTTAGCACCGCGTCTTACTACCCGTTCAGAATATACGCTTTAAGTACTAATTACTCGAATGGATTAGGAATTGGGAAGGTTGAAATAGAGTAAGTGAACCCACGTTTGCGTGGAGGTTGAGTGGAAAACCATTTAGGTAAAGCCATCCCCAGTTCACCCGACCGAGATTCGAACCTCGATCTCCCCGTCCTCAACAGTCGATCTCAACTCGGCAAGCGCGTTAGCCAACTACGCCACCGAGGCGGGTACAAGTTAATTAAACGGATTTACCATGTCTTACTACTATGAGAGTGCGAGTACTCTATAATTTGAGTTAGAGTTGAGTTTTAGTAGTGGCTCGATATTTATTAAATTCAAAAATAGTGACTACTCGGAATTTTATATTTTTTCCCAAAAAATCCCGGTTTAATTACTTTGATAAAACTTAAAAATATTATTTCACAGAAAGACTCCTTCGATATTAACTTTTATTCAATTAAAAAAATTGTAGTGTAATTATAATATTAAATATATTTACAAATATGATTTTGATTTTTATAATTTTATTTAAAAAAATTTATTTGAAGAAATCAATGTTTTATTAATGTTTTATAAATTGATTGATGTATTACAGAAATTCAACTTATAATATTTCTAGTAAAAATTAAGTGTTATGTAATTACAACTAAAAACAAAACTCGATATTTTAATCCAATCTCGATTCGAACTCGACTCAAAGTGAAATAATGCAATTTGGGTCATACGCATTCAGCTACCCTAATAGGTATGAAGAGAAAATGTACTCATATTTGCGTGGAGGGAAAGAGGGGGGTTATTTAGTAAGTAAAACTCTCATTACACTCGACTGTAATTCGAACCTTTACATCTCGATCATAGAAAAATCAGACTAAAGGAGTTTGGCACTTAGATGCACGTGCCCACCATCGCAAGTTACTAATCTTAAGCGTATAACCCGAACGGGTAGTAAGACGCGGTGCTAAATAATAATAAATAGATACTAATCTTAACCCGCTAGTCGTGTTGAGCTCGACTGCTGAGGATGGGGAGATCGAGGTTCAAATCTCGGTCGGGTGAACTGGGGGTGGTTTTTCCTAAATAGTTTTCCTCTATCCCTCCACGCAAATTCGGGTTCACTTCCTCTAATTCATCCTCCCCAATTCCTAATCCATTAGCGTAGTTAGTACTTAAAGTGTATAACCCGAACGGGTAGCAAGACGCGGTGCTAAATAATAATAATAATAAAATACTAATCTTAATTTTGTTTTAACCGCACCCTGCACTTGGTTTGAGTTATACACTTAAGTTACTAATTATTAAAACATACGAGATAGTTGACGATAGATAGGGAGATAAAGAAGGAACTATTAGGTGAGGACTCAAGATCGTTACACCCAATGTAAAAATAATAGAAAGGTAGAGCCACTTAGTGTAATTTTATTATGTAATTGCTTACGTCATCCAGTACACATCAGTTATATTTTAATATGAAGACAGCCAAATATTCATCTTTTTATACATAAGTAGAAAAATGAAGTTGATTGAACATTGATGTGGATTATAAAGGTTTATTTATTATTTAGAGTTATAGAATGTGACCTGAATTATAACCTTTGTTTGTCTTTCATGTAGCTTTGTGTATATAACGCGATAGCTTGTTTATTTAATGACGTCACAAGCCCAGCAAATCAGACGTATTTTTCCATTTGAAGCTAACTTTTATTCTATTACCATTGTTTACACCCGCCTCAGTGATCGAATCGTCCATGGCGTTATTCTCGCAATTTACTGGAGTGCTCATGCAGGGGTGATCGGGGTCTGAAACCCAGTCGGGTGTATTTAGGTTATTTTATAATAAATAGTTTTCTACTCTACCTCCACACAAATGTTGGAAAACTTCTTGTAAATACAACCTTCCTCCTTACCCCTCTTTAAAAAAAACGAAAAAAAGAAGATCGCTCCTGGCTTTTTTGTGGAAGTAAACAAATTGTATGTAAAAAGGTTCATTAAAAATCTAAGAGGCAAGGAAAGTTAGAGAAAAAGAGAGAAATATAAATACACCACACACGAGAGAGATAATATAAAGGATTTAACACGAGGTATTATGGATACACTGTATATTTCACATTATACTTTTTACCGGGGTTTTTACATATCATCCGTGTATTTTATTTTATATTCTTTTTTTCTATTTTAAAATTCTGCGCTAAGTTCGGATGATGCTCCGACACAAATCATTAATAAAATATTTGTTTAAAAACCAATAACTCTTATACACAATAATCCAAACAGAAAACGATATCACACGCCCATGGTTTTACCTAAAATAATGAGTGATGTAGACCCGCTTCTGTGTTCACTTTATATAACGCACTACTCTTGTAGTAGACTATAATTCCAAAGACGGGAAGATCAAGGTTCGATACCGGTTTGGAGCAGTGAGGTTGGTTTTTCTAAACTATTTTCCACTCTCCTTCTACAAATATGTGGGCGCACTTTCTCTCATCTAAACTTCATAATACCTAACATATTAGTGTAACTAGTACATAACGTATAGCCCGAACGAGTAGTAAGACGCGGTGATAAAAAAAGAGAGTGATATATATATATCACTTAGAAATGAGGATTCTGGGTATGAACTTAAGCATGACAGTATCCTATATATTAGCCTTGGCATGAGATAATCCTGAGTATGAGCTTAGGCATGAGCCTAGGCATGAGTTGATCATAATTATGAACTTAAACACAAAATGATCATGGATATTAAAATAGGCACGGGATGATCATAATTACGAGCTTAACCACGAGAAGATACTTGATATAGGCTTAGGAAAAATACAATCGTCGAACTGAGCCTAGATATGAGACAATCCTAGATATTAGGCACGAGATGATTGGAATTATTAATTTAGACACAATATAATTCTGGTTATGAGCCTAAGAACAAAACGGTAATGAATATAAACCTTGGCATGATACAATCCTAGATAATAACCTAGGCATGAGACGACTTTAATATTAAACTAGGAACGAGATGATTCTGGATGGGAGTCTAGGCATGATACTATCTCGAGATGCTTGGTAGTAAGGGTAGTGGTGCTTTAGGCTAAAGTTCTTTCCCTAGTTTATAATATTCTGAAAAAAAACCCACCATAATTTGAGTGCAAGATTAAAAACAATACAAAATAACCGAGAAATTTGTTAAAATGTTCTCCCCTCCTGCTTAATTTGTAGGTTTGAGTGTTTAATATGCTTCGTTGAAAATCAAATTGTTCCAACGCACTATTTAAAAACTTGTTCACAATTTAGAATGATATTAAAAACTGGCTAGAACTCAACAGAAGCACTAAAAAATTTCTCAAACATTTCTAACACACTATATTATTATTATTATTATTATTATTAGCACCGCATCTTACTACCCGTTCGGGTTATACGCACTTACGCTAATGTGTAATGGTAGGGTGATTGTGAGATGAAATGGAGGACCTACAGTTTAACGTGGAATCCAAACCACGATGGAGGCCTGGCATTCCCCACATTCCCAAGTTGTCTTGTCAGAGGTGAAGGAAGGGTTTGGTAATCAGATAAATCTATGCCGGGACCGAGGATTGAACCCCGGCCTCCAGCATAGAAGTCTGACACCTTACCCCTAGACCGCCAGGTCACCCTTAACACACTATAAGTTGGCTAGAACTTCAAACACACTAGAAACTGATTCAAACTTGACTAAAACACTAGAAACTGGTTCGAACCCGAGTAAAGTACTAGAAACTGATTCAAACTTGACTAACACATAAGAAACTGGTTAGAACCCGAGTAAAGTACTAGAAACTGATTAAAACTTGACTAAAACACTAGAAACTGGTTCAAACATTAGAAACGCATTAACAACTGGCTCAAACTCAACAAATGCATTAGAAACTGTCTCAAACATTTTTAACACACTAGAAGATGGCTAAAATTTCAAGCCCACTAGAAACTGATTCAAAATTAACTAACCCAATATAAGTTGGTTAAAAATTTCAAACAAAGTATAAACTGGTTCAAACTTGATAATCACAGTAGAAACTGCTTCAAACGTGACTAAAAGACTATAAACTGATCTAAACTTGACCAAAATAGAATAAATTGGTTCAAACTTGACCAACAAAGTAGAAACAGGTTTTAACTTGACAAACACATTAGAAACTGATTCAAACGTGACTAAATCACAAGAAACTTCTTAAAATTTGACTAACAATGTAAAAACAGGTTAAAACTTGACTAACACAGTTGAAACTGGTTAAAAATTGACTAACGAACAATAAACTGTTTCAAACTTGACCATTACACGAGCTCTAAGCAGTCACAACTCACTTTGGTTAACTACTATAAAAAGAATCTTATCTGACGGTTAAAAAAATGTACTAATTTAAAAATGCTTTCATGTAATTATACACCAAGTATCCACTTCAGTGGCTGCATGGTCTAAGGCATTACTCTTGCTATAGACTAGACTGCCAAAGATGTGGAGATCGGGGCTCGATCACAGTCGTGTGTAATGAGGGTGGTTTTACCTAAATGGGTTTCCACTCTCTTTCTCCAAAAAAATATGAGTGAGCTTCCATTAAATTCAACCTTCCTCATCCATAAAATATTACAGTAATTAATACATAGGTGTATAAACCGAACGGGTAGTAAGGCATGGCGCTAAAAACAAACACTTCCTTCACATTTTACATCAGTTAAATATCCCGTTAAATAAACCACACTTTTTTTTAAGAGCAAATAGTAATTATATATTACTACAATTGTGAAAAGCATAAGTTCATAACATTCTGATATCAAAAATAATTAAATATGTACGTCTCAATTTCACCCTGAGCTTAATAGATTATTTGCTTGGAGATAATAGTATTATATTAAAAACATTTTATTTAAAAAAATATGAATAGGCCTACAATTAGTCTATCAATAAAATTAATAGAATTATATAAAATTAACCTGTGTGAAATTAAAGGCTTACATACCATACATCATCTAAATTATTGACAATATTTTCTTAAACATTTGAAATTTCAGACCCAAAACTAAATAACTATAAAAGCACACAGCCTTTATCAAGTTAAACAGTAAATTAAACACGTCTACATCTTATTTTTATAACATCTAAGTCGGTAGCCTGTCTTTATACTGAGCCAAGGGACCCGGGTTTGTATTCCCAGCATGCCCGAAACATTTATCAATGATGAAACGAGGGTTTCCCATTTCACAGTGATAGATTAATGGCTGGGGGTTGGATGTTGTGTCTGTTCTAGATTTTAGTTAGTTTAGATAATCAGTCGGTTCAGAGAGTGCACGTTTAATAAATGTAGTAAAATGAAAAGTAAGTAAATGATAACACCTTAATCCCTTGGAAAAGGTAAGGACACTTTACATATATAAGTTCACCGGTCTTTAAGGGTGGTTGTTCTGTATTTAATGGTTCTGAGCCAGATTAAATCGTAATTGTCCAAGTTAATTGAAAGAGGTCTGTTCTTTAGAACGACTGTACAAGCACAAAAGTGACTTGTAATCCACTTGTCAGCTGTGTTTTTTTTTGTACACCTCCTCAGTTTAAGTTTTCTAGTGCCTTGGTCCTTACTGGCTGTATCATCCCAGTAAAAAGCCGTCACACGTGCACCTACCTAGTAGTTTCATTAATCACCGCCAGATAGCAGGATAACAAGCGACCCAGCTATGTCAAGGGGTTGAGAGGAGAGACGGTGAAGGTTCTTTCAACGCCCTTCTACGCCCCCCTGGGTTTCACTTCATACAGCTTGACATGTTTATTAATATTACTCCACTAGTATCATCACGGGATGAGGGTGAAAGAGTACCAGCTTATTATTTTTACGTGTAAAAACACAGTTTTTTCTCTGTTGATGAAAAGGTTTTGATTTTATATTGTCTTGTGTTTTCGGATATTTAATACAGATAGTAGATTTTTAGTTTAAATATGTCGTTCATAATCTATCTGATTCGGATCCACATCTGCAATTGGGGTCCAAGTATCTTGATATGAAATAATTGAATACGGAGTATTTATTTTTAATTCAAATAAAAATGATACCTAGACATGAAAATAGAATCTGAGATAGGTGCATTCAGTCAAAGGTACATGGGTTAGATTCCCATATTCAAGTATAATTTTCAAGACCATATTTAAATTTAGATATATGTCATAGTTTAAAAATAAATAAACGAACCACATATTTTGTTTTTAAAACGAAGTTAAATTAATCAAAATAAGAATGAGAATATTTAATATAGTAATTTCATTTAAGTAATATACAGCAGGTGATGAGATCAATACAGGCAGCCCCACATTTACAAATCAAGGAGGTATATTAAAAAATAATTATTTTTTTTCAAACTGGGGATCTCTATAAAGTTAAAAGATTTGTTGGAAAGTATTATTTAGGTATTTTCTTACAAGGGTACAAAGGAAAAGTGATGAATAAAGTGATAACTATTTTATTTTACTGTTTATTTTATGAAATAAAATTTTATTTAATGCTTTAAACGGGAATGTTGTGACGCAAAAAGATTAGTTAAAAGCTTGAACTAAGAATAATAGAGGTAAATTGTAAGCTACAAAACAATAAATATATTGATAGAACTTATTTAAAAAATAATAATAATTCTTCACTAACCTAAGAGGTTCTCTAAAATAATTTAGGTCTACTATTAAACAAACATTGATTTTAATATAATCGGTCAATATTTAGAATGAAAGTTTCTTTAAATCGAACGCCAAAGTAATTTACGTAAGAAAAATATAAATTGTAAAGAAAATAAATGCTATAACACAATCGCACAAACCATCTCCTATTGTATATTATAGCTCAAAGGAAAATTTCCAAAAATATGTTTTTAGTAATCTGCTCTTAAAAAGTTTTACTCATAAAATCATATAATCTTGTTAATCACAATAATAACTCTTTATACATACATTTCAAACCATATAGTTCAAATATATTTTACAAAATTCAAATTTTAAAAATAAATTATTTGGAAGCTACCATGAGATTATTTGTTGTTTGTAAACATAAAAACGTAGGGGGCCTATTCTTTTTTATAATGAAAACAATTCACATATTCTCATTTTGAATCCTCAAGGTCAATTTCTAAAACATCTGAATTTTTTGTAATTGTTAAAACTAAACTACCCTTAAATTAATTTATTTTTGATTAATAAAGATATTTAAAATAGTCTTCCGTTACAAATTTCGAGCCAAATAGCTAAGGCCATTTAAATCATTCAAATTTAAAAAGAAACAGTCACCAGTGAGCTACCCATAGCCAAATTTTCTCCCAAAACAAGTATTATACAACTTCATTTGTCATGTTCATGTCAAAAACTTACAAAATACCAATGTGGAACCAAATTGTTATAGTTATTTATAAAATATTTCAAATTTAAATAAAATCGGTCATCAGTAAAATAGCCATAAACGAGTTTCTACCCCTAAAATAAGTAAATAGTGTTAATTGTCATATTAAATATTCTTAACATACCCTTTTAGAACCAACTCATTAAAGTCATTTGTAAAACATTTCAAGTTTTTGAAAAATCAGTAATAAGTAAATTACCCTAAAACGAATTTCTGTCCAGTTACTTATTGCTATTTTTCATGTCAAAAAATCCTTGATAAGCATTTTAAACAAAAGTGTTAAAGCTATTTTCGAAAATTCTGGAATTCCAAAAAAATGACTCACCAGTATACTACCCTTAATAAAGGGCTGTGGTAGACAAAACAAATAATTTTTTGGCATAGACCTATAAAATATGAATATAAGGTTTGAACAAAATCCATCTTACCATTTTGGATCCGCGTACAAGGAAGACAGAGAAACAGAATTGTAGAATCCACTTTTTTGGATTCATGTTCACATACAACGTAAACATTTGTTATAATCTCGAGATCAAATTTTGTCACAATCACAATACTTTTGATATGAGAGAGAGAGAAAAATTATCACCGATTCTTTAGAAATATCTTATCAGAAAAAAATTTTTTTTAAATGAAAAATAAAAAAGTAGGGTGAATTGTCGTGAATCATTTATCATCCAAACAACAGAAGACGTGATGGAAAGCTTTTTAAAATCAGGTAATTATTACATTTTTGGCACGTCAATGAAACGGCTATGAGGGTGGGGGTTGGGCGGGGAAGAAAATTAAATCCATCATGGCATCGCTTTATCACAAAAAACCTTCCCTCCCCTCTCTCCCCTCCCAGAGAAACTGAAACCATTATATTCAGAGTCACACTAACCCCCTCCTCCCACTGCTGTTCCCTTCATATGATGACTGGAAGCTCCTTGGAGGGTGAACAAGGATCTGAGCCACAATTTCACCTGGGGGAGTGTTGGGTTTGAGGGAAGAGGGGGGGCTGGAGGGAGGAGAAACCAGGTTACCCTTTAACCCCCTGTACCCCCCTTCTATTTTGAATTCCGACCACGCAACCCCCTGAGCAGCAATCTCCACTATCCCTCTGTTGGGACACTGTGGAAGGAAAAGGAGGGGGTTGGGAGAGGGTTAGGGGGCTGCTTGGAAAGGATGAAAATCGTTCCTTGTTCTTTTCCTTGCCTGGAATAAACGTGATCTGAATAATATAACATTGTCAAAGAATAAAAAAAGCGAGGGAGATTTTTTTTTTATATTTCTTTAGTTCGACAGTCATGTAATCGTATTCTTACTTACTTCTATGAATTACATTATGTCCAGTATACATACTTTAAGTAGTACTCAACGGGTACTAAAAGTTGTAACAAAATGTTAGAAACTCTAAAAAGGGCCGAACGAGAAAGTTAGAAATACTGAAACTTTATTTTATTTTCCCCATTTACTGTTCTTACTACCTTTTCTGTCCTAGCGTCATATTTATGCTAGTGATATAGAGATAAGAAAATTGGAATTAAGAGGAAATGTGTCTGGATCCACGTTGATAAAGTGTGGGAAACAATTTAAGAAAACATCCCCTCAAAACATGCGGCTCGGATTCGAACAGTGATCTCTTCGTCACCGTTAAACCAAATAATACAAGGCTTGCTCCTTTGTCCACCGGTGGGAATAGTTTGTATAATATACTTTATATCCATATGTGATATTGAATAGTCTATAACATCGGGAAAATTACAAACTCTCTATCTATAAAGAGAATTTACGAAGTCCTATGAGTATACCTTGTACCCAAAGTCGTACTTTTTAAAGAAAATGGGACAAAGTAACTCTATTTTGCAGGTCTTAGAGAACGCGTTGTACAGTACATAAGTCCCGGGACCTAGCACCTGAAGCCATTTTTAGACATAAAGCCGTGGCAGGGAGCTTGGAGGGAAAGTTTAACATTGCCTTTGGGAAATTTACTAAATGCAGGAAGATTTAGCTCCCTCAAGAATTTCAGACACTTCGCCGATGAGAGCCGGTATAAAAGAAAGAAAAAAGAATTGGGGGTGGGAAGGGGTGGTTGGCAGGAGAATCCTTAACGGGCTCCCAGATTGTTGGGAATCAAGGTTAGTAATAACCTGGGCTGGGAATTATGTTGGGAGAAGGGGGACACACAAAAAATCTCTTCCAGTAATTAAAGTTGCTATATTATGCCTACTTGATGTAATGTTTTTGATTCTCTCTCCTTAAAGGGAAACAAAAATGTATTTTTTTTACATGGAAAAAATTTGTCACTATGATATTTTCAAAACACTGGATCGTTTCAGTAAACTGCCAACAAACAAACTTAACCTTGCGCAGCATGTCTAAAGTTAATCTCCACAACTTAAGTTATTATTATTATTATTAACACACCGTCTTAATACCCGTTCGGGTAAAGCTTAAGTACAGAATTCTTTTAAAATGTTGTATTTGGATCTGATAAAAACCCAAACATAAGTACAGAATTATTTTAAAATGTATTTGGATCTGATTTGATACACTAGAATTAGTGGTAGGAAAGTTAGATTGAACTATAACTCCCTATAATAATTATAATAATATAATAGATATCAATAAGGTACTTGTGAAAATTCAAACCATTTGAATGAATAAATTAAAGGTTTTATTAGCACTCAGTCTTATGACCTATTCAATCTATAAACATATGTAATAATTAGGCCAATTAGTTTGGTATGAGTAAGACATAATATAGAAAAAGTGCACCCGCATTTTCGTGTGGGGAGAATAGAAAAAGATTCAGTTAAAACATTCCTCAATGGACTCAGAGGAGATTCAGACCCCAATCAGTCGTGGACAAACCCAACTAGACGATGCTTTGACACACTTTACCACCAATATTTTTAAGCACTTTTAAACATGATATTAAAATAATTATGTATTTGTGTGACTTTCGTTTTCAATATTATATTTGCATAAAATAGATATTTTAATAACGATATTATTAACATTAAACTAATTTAATTACCTATATTAATAAAATTAAATGTTTGTGTGCCTCTCAGTAGCGTAGCGCGATATCCGCCACACGCACAGGTCTAAAATTTAAATATTAACATCTTCTGTACACAAACATTTATACCTAGAAGCTGGAATTTAAAGATTTATATTAGATTTTTAAAATGTATTCTAAAACTTGGGTTGAAATACATAAAATGAAGATTTATTTTCTGTCTGAAGCAAAGAAAATTGCTGCCTGGGATAGCCACGCAATTAATTGCAGGGTTACTCTGGGCAATGCCAGGAACTTCTAGTATTCTATAAATAATAATGATGAATATTATGGACACCAACTTCCGGGAGGATGGGGTTCAAATACTAGATGTTTTCACTGAGGAGTGCTTATTCTTTAGTTATTAATAGTTTTTCATTACCTTAGCATGGTGGTCACGTAGTCTTTGACGTCACACTCACATTTTACTTGGACGCAATTGAGAGGTGATTAGGGTTTAAGTCCGGGTTGAGTAGAGGTAGGTTTTGACATTAAAATCACATATTGCTAATTAGTTATTTCAGTCTTAATTATTATTTAATTTATATATTACATTGCTTTATAAGTAAATATAATGTTTAATTTATTATTTATAAATCTAAATGGGTAATATAATATATTTATAATTCAATCATTGTGTTCTAAGAAGTCTTATTATGTTTTAGATAATCAACAAACATAGAGTAGATACATATTATCCTATCTAAATGTTATTGATTAATTAAATTATATACTTAATATAATCTTTCATTATTTCATCTGTATGTTTTTGTACCTTTTTGATTTGAAATTGGAAGCTTATTAACCATTTATTCTTGAGATAGTCTGTATTGCTATCTTCTGATAATTTTTCTCTCTTCTGCATAAAAATGCTGATACCACTTAATAATTATGATGTTATTTTCATAACGACTCTCTTATTTAATTTCTATATTTTCCAAGAAACAGAGTGATTTATTTAAATCTAAGAGAACTGTAATAACAACTTTGTGTCACGTTCTTTGAAATCTTTAAAAATGTCTCTTAATATTTTACCTTGCTGAAAACACAACAGTTCTTTCATAACGCATTTTTAATTTAATTTTTAGTCGACTAATAATTCATGTAGCGTTAATTACAAATTGTAAGACCTCATTTCCCGTGGAGGCTTTCATCACAAAGACGTATTGAAAAGTTGTTCCCTTTGAAAATGACTTTCCCTTAAGTGATAGGAAAGTATGAGAGCCGGAAATAATTAAACAAATGTATTATTAACTGTGCCCAAGTGCGCTTCGGTGGCCACATTGTCCATGGCGCTACTCTAGTAATAGACTAGACCACCGAAGACGTGGAGATTGGGGTTAAATCCCAGTCGGGTGTTTTGTGAGTCGTTTTCCCTTAAATGGTTTTCCACGCTGATGAGGGAACACGTTCTCTAAATTTTACCTTCCTAGCCCCAAAAACTTTAACATAATTAGTACATAACCGTATAACCTGAAAACTGATCAAGTAGTAAGACGGGGTGCTGGAAAAATAATAAAAATAGTTAGATAATTAATTAATTAGGTTGTTTCTAAATTACACCTGGATACGGAAATCGGTTTAGTACCTATTGCAAATATCGCTAGCCCTGTAAAATTAAATAATGTACGAGCGTCAACATTTAGTTCTACACCAATTTGCTGTGATTAAATGATCGTGATAGAAGCCAATGAACCCACATGTCAGTCCCAGACTTTGCCTCAGGCCATGAGGGGAAGAATGACCCTGAAAACGGGACGAATACTGAATAGATCAGCGGTAGAGCATTGTCACGGTAAGTCAAAGCTTCCAGGCGTAGCTTTTCAACGGAAAAAATTTGAAATTAAAAATATGATTCTTCTTTGATAATATTGGAGAACGTGGAAACGATCACGCCATCCACCCCGAGGTCGGAAAAATACCATTTCCGGCGCTCAATGCCACCTCGGCGAGTCGTTGTGTTCATACGGAAACTCCACAGTGCAGTTGATCGTGGATTAATGTTTTGAAGGGGCGATGAAAGCCGCTATAACAACGTGAAATATTCTCCCCGGGGTGTACGGGTAAAGGAGGGGAGGGGGTTTGAGGGTAATACACGTCACGCCTTCTAATGGGATCCATGAGAGCATATTGAAAATTAATACACATATGACACGCAATAACTCGTTTTTTATTAGCCCCCCTCCTTCCTCGGTCGGGAATGTGACATATCTATATACAACGATTACACGGACCTGTTGTTCAATTGCATGGACGGAATTAATTTAATTAATTGTTGGGAAAAGGGATACACGAATTTGTTGTAGGCCTATTTATAAACAAATATTAACTGTTTTATAGACAATTAGTTAGCTGTCCAACTCATTTGCTCAATTGGTAGTGAATCTATCTAATAAAATAATAGCTCCAAAACCTAATGCTTGACTAATGCAATAAAAACTATCATTCGTTAATAATGTTGCCCACTTGAGGATTTTTAAATCATTTGTCTTAACTTGACGTATCTAAGGACTCTAAGTGGCATCACGCTTGAACGTCACTGTGAAAATGAAAAAGAGGGAAGAAACTGAAAAATTATTTCTATGATCCCTCTATTATACATGCTGGCAGCACCTTCCCTCATCCTATGACGAGTTTACACACTCATTATACTGTGGACAAATAATATAACCAGTCTCTCAAAATGACGGGGGCTTAGCTGCGCTGCTTTTGTCGGCTCGAGTCCTTCATCACTGTGGTTCGCCAGTGTCAGTGGTCAGTGCTGGGTCATAATAGGACTGAACGCAGTGATCCTAGTGTTGAAGGACTCAAGCTGCCAAAAGGAGCGCAACAATTTTAACCTGGAGGCTGAGTGTCTGGGTATATTATTTGTCGGTGGCCTGCGTATATTGGGTTGCTTTTTAAATTTATCTTTTCTTATTTTCTATTCTAAATATATATTTGCTTCCACAGAATTTTTCAATCTATATCCTGGCAAAAAGCCTTCTAAAGGCTATTTTTGTGGCTAAACAAAATAACCTAAACTGTCTAGGATTTATATTTAAAAAATCTACTTCAAGATCAAAGAAATGATTTTGTGACAATTTAAAACTATTTTTAGAATTATTTATATATCAATGGTTTTTGTTTGAATGTTATAAGTTTAAAACTAGCTGAATTGAAGGTAAACATGGCAAATCCTTTCTTGATTTACCGTGGCATCACAGGTAGGAAACCTCCTTAAATTGACGCTTTACCTTTAGCAGTGATGATTGGCTTCCGAAAGGTCTGGGTGCGGTGTTTTTCTATTGTTGAGCTAATTTGTTAATCGTGTGCTGATATAATTTTTTAATTCAGAAGAACATGATAGATATCCATAGTATTTTAAAAGAAAATTAATACGTTCCACGTCATGGTAGAATTTCCACGTATCTGTAAAACTGTGAAAACAAGTGGTATATATATTTTTTCGGAAATAAAAATTGACACACATCAAGTTTCACAAAGCACCAATAAAAATATTTTAATAATCTTCGAGTTTGGCACATTGAACCACAATATTTAAATATTAGGTCCTTGCATGGAAGAAGGATCGAACTGAGGATGAATCGCGTTGTTTTGAACACAGTTCTTATCTCCCCTCACCAACTCCCATGACACATTGGCCTACGTAACGACTGCTAAATATTTCCCCATAAAGGTCAAGGCATAATGTTATAAAAACCACAGTAATATGACATCCCACCAATTTATTTTATTAAAAAATGAAATGTTATTCATTAATACTTCAATCTAAGTTGCCTGGAAGAATGATAATATAGTCTAAAAGACATGGGATCTGTTGTTGGAAACCCTGCGAAGTATTAACGATTTAGTAGATTATAAATGTATTATGAATAGGTTTTAAATCTATAAACCATAACTTAGTTAGTTTTCCCCTTTTTGATGATTTATTTTTAGAATTCTTTAGTCTCAAAGAAACTCAAAAGTTGACTATATTTTAAACATTAATTTAATTTGTTTATTTAAATGAGTTGAACTTAAAAAAAATTACACATTAAAATAAATTAATTCGGTGTTGATTTGAATAAATTTATCTAGCTATAATATGTTATTAGGTTTATATAATCATATCCTTTCTAAAACTACTCTATAAAATTATTGATCTTTTTGGTGACTGCCGTAGAAATTAAAATTAAAGACCCTTCTATTTTTATTACTTTTATGAAGACATGCCAAATTCAACCATATCATAAATAGGTACTTACAATTTTACATTTACTATATAAATATATATATTAAATAATATACAGTTTTATTTTGATGATTTTTTTTTTTATTAATTTCCAAAAATATAATTCGTAGTAAAATAAAAATACTACCTTAAAAGTGAGTATTAAAAGGTTATAATAAGAGAGAACATAATAAATGCTAGTATTAAAAAGCTGTGAAAACGGTTTAGTAATATTATCCATTTCAATATTGCAAAAAAAAAAAAGAAAAAGAAAAGGATTATCACCATAACAACTATACCTTTCTTAATGGCGTCGTTTTCAGATTATATTATGCGGGGTGCATGGTTATTCCATACTTAGAATCTCATCTCTCGCCATTCCAATCCTGTTATGAGGGGTAGAGCCTTCCTCTTTTCCCCCCTTACATAGCCTCATCTAGCCTTCGTACCACTCTTCTCTTCACGCTCTACAACATTTTCTCTTTTAATTATCGCTTTTGCCGGTAGAGACGGACGCCGCAATGAATCTACGTCTAGCGTCGCTGACCGCCGCTATGAAATACTAAGGGTGCAAATATGAAGTGGGGGGGAGGTGTGGGGCTCAACCTAGTGTCCCCCCTCCTCGCTACGTCTCATTGTCCCAATTGTTCCCGAGATGATATACACAGGAGGGAGGGGTGGTTCAACACCCCCACCCACAATTTTTTTTTTCCTCCTGCAAGCTACAGGATCGCCCAACGACCAAAAACTGGCAAACTTTTTATATGGGTCTCTTTTTTCATTTTTTTTTATCATTATAGATGGCGATTCAGACTTTGTATGTAGAAAATAGGATGGGAATGGGGTAAAAGGAGTGTGGGTGTGAAATAGGTCTGTATATAATGGGGAAGAAGAGAGAAGAGGTAGGAAAATGAAATTATCTCAGAATAGCAAAACTGTGGTGTCCAAATACTCGTTATTGCTAGTAAAAATTGCCCTCCGTTAGATTTTGGTATTATGCCCCATAAATTGCCTTCTGAAATCCAATCTTCCACCCACATATACGGGTTGCTACTTCTTCTCTATTTATATTAGCCATATTCAATTTAACAGACTATCATTCGTTCAAGTATGGTTTTATAAAATAACTAACTTATAAATGATAGCTATGGTGAACCTATGCTATCAAATACCAAAACCAAATATATCGTGTTTATTCTCCAATTTACAGTTAGATTTTATTACCAGTGTTTAACAAATTTTAAATCATTACCATTAGCTTAGACCTATAAAAATATTTAGCAGTAGGCAATAATCCTTACCTTTGCCAAAATCTAATAACTTAGCACGTTTATTTAAAATTAGTTATACCAATTAAAACAAATTTTCTTTTCAGTAAATTGTTGCAACAGAAGATATTATTCAGTAATCAATATGTAATTTTAATATATTTCAGATTAACCTCTGCTTTAACACTAATTAGTTTTCTGTCATAAGTTAAAAATGAATCCACCCGTTCTAGATCGAGTTTTGAATAAGATTCTCAAGGAGCTTCCTCAAAATTCCGATATAATTACAGGTGTGACTAGCTAATTGAATTAAACCCCTTGAAAAAATTTACAAATAAAAGTGCTACCCACTAATTCATTATATTCAAATCAGTGGCCATCACTCACCGGCTACCTGTTCCCAAAAATTTTATTATTTAAATTGAAAATGACATTGGAACACGGGAATTGAATTGCGACCTTTGGATTACTATGGAAATGCTCTAACAAATAACAAATATATAGGTGACTTGGCGGTCTAGGGATAAGATGTCAGACTTCTGTACTGGGGGTCTGGCGTTCAATTCTCGGTCCCAGCACAGATTTATCTGATTGCCAAACCCTTCCTTCACCTTTGACAAGACGTGTATTTATCACAACTTGTCAATGTGTGGAATGCCAGACCTCCACAGTGGTTCGGATCCCACGTTTAACTGTAGGTCCTCCCTATTACCTCAAAATCACCCTATAATTTATATATTAGCGTAAGATCATACAAACCGAACGGGTAGTAAGACGCGGTGATGATGATGATAACAGTAATAATAACAAATATTAGCTTGGCTATTTAATCCATAATTAAGCCATTAAAAATGTTCAGTGCTTAGTCAAGATTAAACATGTTTTAAGTAATTAAACTTAATAAATACAACCAAGTAGTTTAGTTCTTAGATTTTTCGGCACAAATTATGAGAATAGGATATTTTTGTGGCACAAATTAAGCACTAAATATTTCTTTAGGTCTCATAATTTGTGCCAAATAGTGCTTCTACGTGAAGTTTGCATCAGCCAAGGTTTTTGGTGTCTACATGTAAACTATATCAGCACAAATTTTGAGAATAGAATAGTCTTATGGCACAAATTCAGCATAACATATTTGCAAAGGTCTCATAATTTGTGCCACTATGGGTGCTGTCAACGACACGGACACGGGGATTGAACACGGGACCTTTGGCTTAGTACGCCAATACTCTAATAACTACGCTATCCAGGAATCGTCCGATTCTTTAGCGTCATTCTTCACTCATATTGTAAAGCATAATCTGTTATGGACGTGCGGAAATCGTCAGCTACATATGAGTGATCAATCAGAGATCATGAGCTACCAGATAACGCAGCCACCTTCAACTCGGGAGGACTTTATGCTGCCAATATTAAATTTACATCTCTATGAATGTACACATTGTGGATTAAATAGTCAAGTTATTAAATTTGCTAGTTACGATTATAGCCACATCTCAATATTAATTTCTTTGAATTGAAAAATGACCATTTGAACGGGATGATATTTAAATAACTCGGTGGTTAGAGTATTTTTATACTAAGTCAAAGGTCCAAGGTTATATTTCAGTGTCCAGGTGTCATTTTTCAATTTAAAAACTACACTATTTAGATGTGGCTGTAACCGTAATAAACAAATATAATAGTTTGGCAATTTAATACTTCACTCCCTATAATGTTAAGCAGCTACACATTACTGAAGTACACACATGATTATAAATCGTAAACAAGGTCAAATTGGACACATGTTTATATTAAATTGTATGGTTTTTGTGTATCCAGTTCACCGCTTAGTATGTTCTACATGTTACACCCCGTATATATATACGAATAACCCAAATGGGTAGTAAGATAGGGTGGGGAAAAAAACTAATCTGTATAAGAAATATAAAATAAAACAAAAATTTGCCAGTTAATGTTTCAAAACTTCCCCCGTCCGCAACGAAGACTTTCTTGACGAAAAGACAAGCTTTGTTGGAGCTGAATTTGCTTTCTAACCAAATTGTATTTCACTTAATCATAAATCATCTAAATTGTCGAGGAATGATGGTTTTTCCAATATTGATCTCCTTAAGATATAGTACGTAAAAGGTATAGGTTTCACAGAAATAACAATTCTCTCCTATTTCCCCTTTGACAGCTTAAGAGCGAGTATCCCCATTTGACAAACTGTAATTTAAACATGACGGTTGGAGCAAATTAAATGTATTTATTAATCTTTTAATATTTTAAGATTATAAATAATATATTAATAATCAGATAAAATAGTATTCATCTCACATTTATAATAATATAGCTTACTAAACAAACGGTTTTATTTAACTGTACCTGCAGTGATGGGCATGCGTACCAAATGACAGGCTCATATACTTTAGTTTTCCATCTATGAATAATTCAGGGTTCCAATTCTGACTAGGTGTATTGGAAGTGGTCTTTTCTAAATAATGTTTGAATCCCTTCCACAAAAAGCGAAAACATTTTCTCTAAAATCAACCTTCCTGATCCCTAAAATAATTGTATAACTAAAATATAGGTATCCCAGAAGGGTAATTAGAAATATTAGAAGAAATTGACATGTAACTGTATTTATGTTGTAATTAAAAATAAATAGTACTGTAAAATCGCACAAACTTCCTCATTTTGTGTATTATGGCTTCGAAGATAATTTTCAAAAAATAGGTTTTGTATTAACTACTCTTTAGTATGTTTTACTCATAAGAACAAACACATCATCTTGTTAATCACATTAATCAATCTTTATGATATAATCTTTATAATATAGAAGCTAGTTTCCAAGCCTGTCTATGAAAGGCTGATGTCTATATTACCCATCCTAACAAAACTGAACCTTCAATTTGTAAATGCATTCAAGATTAGTTTCTGTTAGATTGGGCTAGCTTGTTTTAAAAGTATATTTTTGTTAATTATCTTAAGAGCGGCTAAAGTGAGAGTAAGCTAAATTAATTTCATTTTTAATACATACATTATAACATTTATTAATAAACTATGTTTTTGTAAATACTGTAGAGTTTTTTTTATCATTATCCCCTGATTTGATTATTCAATGAATTTAACACTTACATCTGTTGAGTTTCACACTCTGGAAAAGCCATGTACAATTAATTGACCATGGCTGAAAATTGGCTTGGGCAGACCAATACAAACCCTATCCAAGGTTAGTCCTTGTTACTTATTACTAGTAATTAAGAGAGCTAGTGTAACTAGAAACTGCCTCCATTTCAAAATAAGAAGGATATCAGTGTCTAAAGGGATGACATCGATTTTGGGTATGAAAAACACACCCCATCACTGCTGGGTGGGTTTCATCGCATAGTTTCCCAGTCATGTAAGACTCAAAAATGGTCAATTTGTGGAATAATTCTCACCAATCTGAATTTTGGCACACACCTTTATTTAGGCGTTGTAAGTAACATCCTAAAAGTCCCCATCGATATCATGTTCGCTCCGATAGTTATTCAAGGTCAAAAGTCACGAAAAGTGTTTTTTAGCGGATATGTCGCTTCCTATTGGTCGGACGACAATTTTGACTTGTATAAATATGTAGATAATAAAATTATACACAAAAATGGTTGTATACATATTTCATATACGGGCAACCTTTTTGTAAATAATGCACTACTAAAGTTCAACGCAAGGCACATACTCCATTTAACTACAAAAAATATTTCCCTTAAATGTTATTAAATTAAATTGATAAGAAAACTCAATATTTATATTATTTGAACTGCGTTTGTTAAGATTGTAGTAGAGAGTTAGCTGGCATAAAAAGGGCCCGCTCTAATAACCCCTGACATTGAGTTGCAGCTGTCTTGCTTTCCCATTGCTGTCCTCTGGGCCAGCCTATACTTGGAAATACCAAAATACCCCAACCATTACCTCGTACCCTTTTCAACTGAGTTTAAAACATGTTCTGGATGAGTTTGGACGTTTCTTTCAAAATAATAACTCATATGAAGGGTATTTGTTTTATTTGCGGAAAATCTGTCTCAGACGGTAGTATGGTGGTTGTTTAACGTGGCTTGTAAGCTCTGAGAGACGCTAGTGTTAATAGAAGTGATGGACACATTGAATATTTAAATAATGTAAATTTAGTGACTATCCATGTTGACTCTCATAAAGACTATACTGGAAAGAGTAGCACTGCAGCATTTTAAGATGGAGGGATAAAGAGATCCAAGGTAAGTCGCAGAGCTCTCCTCGTTAAATGGGGGTGATGGGGATTGTTTTTTATTTTAAAACATTGTGTTTTTTTTGTGGTGAAGAAGCCAATGAGCACTCAGAGATAACAAAAAAGAATGTCGATGCAAAATTAAGCAGGTATGTACACTATATTTTAAGGACTCATAAAAACAGCTGAGACACGGGGTGTTAATTACGGAAGAACTGTTAAAAATAGAATTAATTTTGAGTACGATTTAGTAGCTGCTTACGCAAAATATCATGGTGACTGTTTTGCATTTTTCTCTAAAACCAGAACAGGCAATGGCAGGCAGGCAGGCAGGCTACCGGCAATGATACAATAAATTGTCATGATGCTTATAGTGTTGATCTCATCTCAATGGAAAATATGATAAGGAAAACTTTTGATGAAGTTAAATTTAAGCACTCTAATATAGTTCTTTCACTTTGTTTGTCAATAGTGCTGTCAAAGTCCAGGACTGTAAAGTCCCTATTGATCCTCTGTTACTGTTTCAAAGAATAAGTTTAGATAAAAAATATGACGAACATCTACACAAATATTTACGATATGAATTATATCCCCATCCTTTGGCACTATTCGTCGATGGCGGTATGCGAAATTCTAAAAAAACCCCATCGTTATACAAATATTTTTAACCTAGCCGTACTGAACTGGACACAGATAACAATACGTACATCATAGATGGGGGATTTCTTCTACACCGTGTCATATGGCAGAAAGATGATAATTTCCATTGCATTATTAATAGATATGTTGATTACCTACAAACACATTTCGGTTCTAGCATAGTAATTGTGTTCAACAGATACGGTGACAAAACTAAGAATATAAAAGCAATGGAACAGCTTTGACGAACCGTTGGACTTTCTGGATATTTCAAAGTTCTTTTCGATGAAACAATGCAAGTAACTATGAGTTAAGAAAATGTTATTTCCAACCACTCCAATAAGAACCAACTAATTTCGATGCTGATGCAAAACTTACAAAATTTCTACATCGTTGCGAAACAAGCCCGGGATGATGCTGACGTTTTAATAATTGAAACAGTACTTGAAAGATCAGGCGCAAATACTACAGCTGTTGTTGGATATGCTTTAGATCATTTAGTCCTTCTGTTAGAACGTACTCCTTTGCATAAACAACTTTTTTTCCTCAGGCCAGGCAAAGGAAAAGTTAAGACGAAGATATATCCTTCTGTTAGCATCGACAATTTTCCTCACTGTAGATATCACCTTATATTTTTGCATGTTATCACTGGATGTGATAGGATATCTGTGCTCTTTAATAAAGGCAAAGTAATTCTCTGAAGTTGCTTAAGAAACGCCAAGATTTGCAGCGTTCAGCAGAAGTATTTAAGCAAGAAAATCGCGCACCAAATGTAATTGTAAATTATGGGTTAAGTTTTCTTTTGGCAATGTAAAGAGCTACAATCTCAGAAGTTTCTATTGATAACTATCAATAAATGAGCTTTGCTAAATGGAAAAAAACTCTAAACATCTGCCAAACTATCATCAATCCCAACAACAGCTGGATCGACTGAACAGAACCTTTATCGTGTATACTACCAGGTACGAACTTGGTTGGGCAATGATTTAAGCCCTGAAACTTAGAGATGGGTAATTATTATTATTATTATTAGCACCGCGTCTTACTACCGATTCGGGTTATACGCACTTACGCTAATGTGTAATGGTAGGGCGATTGCGAGATGAAATGAAGGACCTACAGTTTAACGTGGAATCCGAACCATTGGTGGAGGCCTGGCATTCCCCACATTCACAAGATGTCTTGTCAGAGGTGAAGGAGGGGTTTGGTATTCAGATAAATCTGTGCTGGTACCGAGGATTGAGCCCCGGCCGCCAGCACAGAAGTCTGACACCTTACCCCTAGACCACCAGGTCACCCGAGATGGGTAATTAATGATACTTATTTGTAGCCCATAATGACCTCACAAGTACCTGCACCAGATAAACTTCTTAACTCTATTAGTTATAACTGTACGAAAGGTTGTGGGTCCAACTGCGGCTGCAGAAAAATTGGATTGCCATGCTCCATAGTTTGTGGTCATTGTCGTGGTTAATTATACCTCAATGTCTCTATTGATGATGATTCTGCCAACACTTCCCTTAATATAAATATAGAAGAAACAGGAAACGATGAAATGAACCTCTTTGATAGTTTAACACTATATTTATCGGAGGAAAATAATGCTGAAAAATACGAAGAGAAGGAAATGTCAGAGGTTGAAGACTATTAAGAGGATGAAGTTTCAGAGATTGAAGACAATGACTAGGAAGAGTCGTAATTGATGTGTAAATATAGATTTTCTCAAAACATGGATTAAGCCTAGCGGGGAAACCATGTAAAAAAAACGCGCCGTGCACTCTAGCTTGATGTTGGTGGGGGAAACGATTGCATTCCTGTTATTCTGCTGAGTTGATGTTTTGTGGGCCACATAACGTGAAAACGGTTGCCCGTACGTCAAAAATATATATAAGACCCTTTTTTAAAAGTGTCTTCCTATCTACAATTTTAATGCACTTCATAATTGTCGTCCAAACAATAAGAAGCGAGATATCCACGAAAAACCCTTTTTTCATTACCTTTAACCTTGAATATTCATCGAAGCAAACATGATATCGATGGGGACTTTTAGGACGTTACTTACAACTCCTAAATACATTCTGTGAAATAATTCAGCTTGTTGGGAATAATTCTGCAGACAATGCTTAAATGACTAGGCTATAGGCCCTGTTTAGTGACTAAGTTCCTGAGGAGCATTCTATCATTTCTCATTTTTAAGTTTGATAATTTATGGGGTGGCATAGATGAAGGTGTCAAACTGTTTAAAAATTAAAGTGGTTAGTTGTCTCTTCCCCACTCATCTTCACAGTCAACTGAGTCCACACTAATTTTATAAGTTTATGTCCTTCATTACTATACTGTATTATCTGTATTTTAATTAGATTAGTAATAATTGGTCTGTATGAATACATATCTAGGCTAAGTAAATGTAGGCTCAGATTGAATAATTAATATATTAATGTTACCTGTACATTTTTCAGCAAGCAAAGAAACCCTTTTTGCAAATTTACTTAATATGAATACAAAAAACCAAATAATAAACACAGGCCACTTTATTATAATCTGCAATTTCTCCTTGGATTTTAGATTTGAATTTATATTCTAGGTTATCCTTGCTTTTGAAATGCAACTAGCATGTCGACAAATTAAAATGATTAACCCAATCAAGATTTTATTTTTAATAACTTTTAATCATTTTTCAAGTTTCAAAATGTTGTGCAACTCTTGAGTGGTTCCTCTACAATCTCATAAAATTTCAGTTTTCTATCTCATTGAGAGATATTAAAAATTTTCTGGACATATATACATACATACATATATACAGACAACATTAGGCTTTTATTAATATATATTTTAAACCAAATGGTTCAAATATATTTAACAACGTTTAGCTTTTTAAAAATAAATTATTTGTAAACTACCCTACATTTTTTGTTATTGTAAAAATAAAAACGTATTCTTATTTATCATGAAAAACTATTCCCTTATTTTCATTTTGAATTCAATATTAAAGGTCAATTTAAAAGAATATCCTAATTTTCTATATATTGATGTAAGAAAACTACCCTAAGATTAATTTATTTTATATATATAAAGAAACATTATTATTGATAATGTAAAATGTCCCCGACACAAATTTTGAACCAAATCTCTAAAGCTATTTTTTTAATATTCAAATTAAAAAAATACTCATCAGTAAACTTCCTATACCCAAATTAACCCCCTCCCCCCATGAACAAGTATACAGAAGTATTTGTCATGTTCACGTCAAACACTCCCCAGATATACTTTAGACTCGGGTGGGCTTGATGCTGCCAATAGTACAATGATATTTGTAGGAATGTTAATTTCATTATGAATGAAATAGTAAACCTATTTTATTTGTTGATTACGGTTATAGCCGCATCTAATAAAATATCCATTGCTATCGGTAGCATAAAGAACACCCGAATCAAGGGTGGCTACGTTATCTGATAGCTCGTGATATTTATTAATCACTCTTGTGTAGCTGACTATTCCCGCACGTTCATCACAGACTCTGCCTAAAAATATGAGTGAAGAGTGACCCTGAGAATGGGATGAGTACTAGATAGCCCATTGGCATACTAAGCTGGGTTCGTTTCTCGTCTACAGGTGTCATTTTTCAATTTAAAGGACATAAATCGTTAGTGCAATTTGTAAAATATTTCAAGTTTTTGAAAAATTAGTNTAAAAGTTAAAAGTTATCAAATAATATAAAAATATGTTAAAATACATCAACATTAGTCATCAGTAAACTGCCCTTCAAGGAATTTTGCCCCAAAACCGATTATATGGTGCTATTTGTCATGTCAAACAAATCATAGGTACGTATATTGGACAAAATCGTTAGTCAATTTAAAAAAATTGGAATTTAAGTTGAAAGGCTTTAAAAAATATTGTGATATAGCATTATTAAATACATATATCATGTTCGAACAAACTCCATCAAACCATTTTGGACCCGTGACCAAAGACAAACTGACAGACAGACATGGGGATGGACAGAATTATAAAATTACCCTTTTTGGGTTCATGTTCACATAAGACGCACACATTTGTCATAGTCTCGAGATAAATTATTTTCACAACCACAACACTTTCTCTTGATATGAGAACATTTAAAAATTATAGAACTTTAACTAGAGCTAGACTATTTATGTACTTAGTTTTATTTAAGGGGTACTTAGTGTGAGCTTCCTAATACAACTAACTGATTATATCAGCAGACTACTTGTAAACTAACTTAAATCTATAATATAGACAATACGCTATTCCCCAGCCGTTAAACTCATCAATGTGAAAGAGGAAGGACTAGATCCACCAATGATACATTTTTATGTAATGTTGTAAATCAAACATCGGACTCAATGTTCAGTAGGTAGACGTGTTACTGACCGAGCTGAGGATTTATACTATATATATATATATTTATAAATATTACACCAACCTTTTTATTTTTTATAACTTTCATAACATATTATTTCACAAGACCATTTACACACCAAATTAATCATGTGAGTAACGTCTAATATTGGGTATTATACACCCTTTTAATAAATAATCAAATCACAAGATGAAACTGTAAATTAATCATTAAAATCTTCGTCAGCAGCATTGGGAATCAAACCATAGTCACTTAGACCTGTAACTAGAGAAAGAAGTCAAGAACATACATCCAACCCTAAAATGATAGGAACACACTTTTAGTAATCCTATAAATGACTAAAATATTTGATATATATTTAGTCGCGCAGAAATGTAATAAGATGTAGGTAGTCTAACTTTTTATAAATAATATCAATTGGTAATTATTCTATAACACCAATACAATGATAAAATTTAATCAGTTTTTGGCTGCAAAAATATGCGTTTGTATTCTTTTAAAAGGTTATTCCCTACAATTAGGCTATAATTTTATTTGTCATTTACCCCGTCTAATTGATAGAAATAAACATTTTCATTATTTTGATGGCCAAACATTTTATTTTAATAATGATTTCTTTATTTACACCACGCTTCAGTTTAGAATTTGTTTGTTTTATTTACGTCCACTGTGATACTGGATAAATATAATCTAACATTTCTTGAATATGATAACGATAAACGTTATAATGAATATCGTAAACACCTCAGTTCAGCTAGGCTATGCAGGAAGGCTATCAAGAGTTTTTCTTACGCCAACGTGAGATTCGAACGTGACGCAATGGAAACAAAGAATATTTTATCCACTAGTACCTATCTTACATCTATTATTCAATCGTTTCACTTTTATTATTAATTTTAATTTCTCTTATATTTTTCTAAATTGCATGGTAAGCCTTTAAGATAATAACTGTAATAGTGTATTTATGTTCTCTTTGGACTGTAGAAAAATAACATTTATGAGTTATGAGTAATTGTTCTAGAAGAAGAGTAGACTTGGAAAATTTTTTAATATAATTTTTCTTTATTTGGACATCCTGAAAGTACAGGGCAAATCCTGTAACTTTTCTTCGCAAGATAAGTTTTAAAGATACATTTATTATTAAAGAGTGGAAAATAAGTATACCTACAGGGAGCTAATGGTCTATTACTGAACTAGAGGCTATTTTTATTAAGAAAAGTGGAATATTTTAAAAAATGTAAGAGGTACCAAAAAACTCCATCCCCCCTCCCTATTCTACATGGACATTTTTATTAGTGAAATTAACCAAAAATGTCCATTTTTTGGTTATAACATTTATGCTCAGAAATTGTTTAAAACTTTAAGAAAGGAAAGTAGCTAAACTATATCATATTTAAATTTCTCTAGAATAATATTTCATTTTAAATACTAACATACATACTGTCATTTTCCACAATACCCTTAACTTTTTACTCTATCTTTATCTTATAGGTAGATAAAGTATTGTGATCGTAAAAAAAAAATCGAGCTCAAGATTTTGATGAATCTCGACGTTTCATGACCACCTGAATCCGAAAAAGTTGTTTTTGAATTTATATCTGTTTGTCTGTACCTCTGACTAGAGCTTAAACTGTTTTACTGATAGGGCTAAAACTTGGTATCTAGGGTTTTCATGAGGTGCCCCAAGGTTTTTTTATTATTTGGATATCTAACCCTAAAATTAAGGGTAGTTTACTGAAGGGTGAAAAGAGAAACATTTGATTTTCTAAAAACCGGCTCTAACAATTTTGGTTAAATTTCATTTCAAACCATTTATAAATAGACAGATGCATAAATTCTTACTTTTATCATATCTCCAAAACTATTTGAAATATAAAACTACTTATAATTGCAAATATGTAGATTTATTTATAATACAAATATTTTATTCAAAACATATTTATATAAAATCAATAAATTTCAAGCTATACGCTAATATATATATATTTTTTAATTTTCCAACACTATAATAAAGTATTGCAACCGTAAAAAAAACTTACCGGAATTGTTGATGGATGTCGACGTCTCATGATTCCCCGAACCCTACAAGGTGGTATTTACAATGCATCTGTCTCTGTGACTGTTTAACCCTTAAATTAAGAGTAGATTAATAAAAAATGAAAATATCGATTTTCTCAAAATTGGCCCTGACGATTTTTATTAAGATTTATATTAGGCGTCTATTAATATCACAAATAGAATGGCAACTTTCATTTTTCTATGAAAACGACTTTAAGGGTAGGTACATTACACAAGCTTAAATTTCCGTATTACCGCAACTATTTGAGATACTAAATATCTTATTATTACCAAATTGTGGTACTATTAAAAATAAAAATAAACTTTAATTTGAAATATATTTTTATAAAAATAGCAATTTCTGATATGTTCGCAATGTATTAAAACACTTTTGTAAGGTTTAGTTGTAAAGATATACTTCTTAAGTTTTAATGCAATAATTATCCTATGCCATAGAGTAATTAATTATAAGTAAGTTTCTCAAAATATTTATGCTATTTTTCCTTAAACTTCCTAGGATGAATGTTTGTAAACCATTGATCTATTTCCATTTTTGACTCAATAGTCAATATTTACATTTTTAATTGGTCAAAATTTATAAATGAGGAATTTTATTCCAATGCGATGTCCTGAAGATGTGCAAAACCTAATAAAATAACAAAAAGGTTTTAACCACAAGTCGAAATTTTAATATGAAGTGTTGAATCTTTAATTCAAAGATAAAAATGAGGAAATTAATTCTTTAAAAATAAAATTATGAAATTTAAAACTGGAACTCAAAAAATTGTACATAAATATAGTGCAATTTAAGCTTGGGTCTGCTAGTGTATATTATTTCGTTTCACATATATTACAAGTTTTGAGTGAATATCACAATTTTTAAACAATAGAACGAAAAAGTCCTTGCTGAGTTCCGTAACATTTATTTAATTCATAATCTAAATATTTTAATAATTTTACGGATCATATTTTATTTTATTTATATTGTAAATTTAACGAATTTTTTGGATTCTTTTCTAATCAAGGAGATATAAATATTTATTTAAAATTTTACTAACACTACTTACGTGCAGTCCAATTTCTATTTCTAGTATTATATATATATATATATATAAAACTACTAATAAATGCTGTCTAATTTTGAATATTTTATGGCAGCCTATGCATTATTCTCCATTTACAGTTTCACCACAATTACGCGATTTTGCCGCTTATTACTATATCAAATTTTTTCCAAATCATATGTCGCCGTTAATTATCTCCCTATAACCCCTTGCTTGCATATTGTTAACGTGACAAACATTAAGATTAATATGACACCTGATTACTAAACCCTTCCTTCACCTCTGACAAGACATCTTGTGAATGTAGGGAATGCCAGGCCTCCACCGTGGTTCAGATTCCACGTTAAACTGTAGGTTCTCCATTTTCATCTCACAATCACCCTACCATTACACATTAGCGTAATAGCGTATAACCCGAACGGGTAGTAAGACGTGGTGCTAATAATAATATGACACCCTCACAAACGGGATCTGATATCATAAAACTTAATGGAAAATAAATGGCTTATTACGAATAAATTAATGTGTAAAATAACAGTCTGTATTATTTTATTTTCATACATATGATTTTAAATGTAAGTTTTAAAGCCTGTCTACAACAAGTTGATTTTAACAATATTACCAAACTTAACAAAACCTAAAACAAGAAGTGAAAATTTGCGAGTTTAGTAAAGTGAAGAAAATGGGAGCAGCGAGTAAGGCACGTACAGTACAACAAGAAAAGTTATTTGATCTGCTTTCGCTTATTCATACGTCAAGCGATATGATATGCAGCTGTCACTTTTTATAGATAGGCCCCTACCATCAATATATATATATATATATATATATATAT
>CABFOV010000425.1:47864-87692 GCA_902141375.1 Timema poppense | reverse complement strand
TACATGAACGAATCCATATACAAATAGTTATTATTATTATTATTATTATTATTATTAGCACCGCGTCTTACTACCCGTTCGGGTTATACGCACTTACGCTAATGTGTAATGGTAGGGAGATTGTGAGATGAAATGGAGGACCTACAGTTTAACGTGGAATCCGAACCACGGTGGAGGCCTGGCATTCCTCACATTCACAAGATGTCTTGTCAGAGGTGAAGGAAGGGTTTGGTAATCAGAAAAATCTTTGCCGGGACCGAGGATCGAACCCCGGCTGCCAGCATAGAAGTCTGACACCTTACCCCTAGACCGCCAGGTCACCTACAAATAGTGAACGTCTTCTTGTGCATCACCCGGAATTGAACAAGGGTCCTCATAAAAAAATAAATTGTAGAGCACCATTCTAACTAATCAGCCATGGTCTGTCTATAGCAACCCTCTCCAAACATTCGCGATACATCGATAAGTTCTAAGGTCTCCACCCGCGTAACGCTGACATAAACTACACCTTCTCAAAGAGGCACACAATACTGGAACAATAGCGGCCAAACTCTGCACCTGATAGTCCGACCCGGGCTTGGAACCCAAGTTCCCCGGGGTCGGAGACCCTGAGCCTTTGATTTAGTGTGTGTGTGTGTTCAGACAATAACTACCAGCATCACAATAACCGTACAGGACTCCCCCACCCACACCCAGTAGCGCCATCCTATAAGCTTCCTTCCTCTGCCAGACTATTGTCTTCAGATTTATTGCAAATGTCCATGTGTAGGAGAGAGAGAGAGAGACTGAGAGAAGGTGGAAAGGGGGAGGGGACAAACCTATTTGTACCTTGTATAGACTCGTGGAAAAACCACCTATCTCTATATCAAACGCGTTGGTTTAAAGTCGTACAGATCTCACTCAGATGTTATTTTTATTTTGGGTTTAATTTTCCCCAAAGCATTTAATTCTGTATATTCTAGGGCTATACGCATATAAGTTAAATAAATTATGTTAATGGGGTAACGATGAGACAGAATAAATCTGTCCTCATTTGCACAGATATAAATTAAGAAGCCATTTAGCATGTATAAAATAAAAATGCCCTTAGTGGACTCGTCAGGGATTCAAATCCTGACTTTCAATCAATGCCAAACCCAAACACCGGTTCGGTCTGATAGTTTTGACCACTTTCTCTCACCAGGATATTAAAGGTAAAGGTGTCTTCGTATTGAATCAACAACCCGAAGGTTGATTTGATGTGATTTTGATCCATCCGGAGCAGGGCATGCACTCAGACCTTTGGCTAGTTAGTGCTGCCTGCACCATCTGGTAGAAAACTACCATGCACTAGGGGAGTTCAGGGAGTGTAGGGCTCCCTCTTGCCTTCCACACTGGATTTTTAATAGGGAAAGCGAAAGGGCCTACCAATTTTGCTGGGAAAGGTATTTTCACATTCTTTCCAGGGTTCTTTTACATTCCACAATCGACGTGGGACAGACGGTTTTATTTCCCTCCAAAGGGAGTTGTACTGTGGATTTAAATTGCTCAAGAAAAATCCGTCAACCTCGTCTGGGTTTGAACTCATGAACCGGTGTCCTGAGGCGAGTACTTAACCCCAAGACCACCCGGGTAAACATTCGAGTTAATTTGTAGTTAATGTGAATTCATCCTCCTCATGCTATTAGTCTTATATATATATTTGAAACACGCTTGGATGGTGATCGCTACACAACGACACAGTGGTGATTAACTCTTACTGGTGAGCACATAGGCTAAGGCGTGAGGCTGGTTTATTATGGTTTGTTCGGTGACAGGCAAGTCGAGACTAATCTCAGCCGGGTTTACCGAGATTTCCCCCAATCCCTCTAATTTTTTTTCACTCTTCCTCCATCCAAATTTGAATACATCTCCTGTATTTTTTTTTATCCCCACCACATTTTTTTAGACACCGTTCATGTTATACGTTTCTGTACTAATAATTACACTAAGGCGATAGGGATTAAGAAGGTTTAATTCAGGGGAATTGCAGCCCACATTTGCGTGAAGGGCGAGTGGAAAACCTACAGTCAGTACACCCAACCGGGATTGAGTCCCGATCGCCTCGTCTTCTTTAGGCTTTTCTATTGTGAGAGCACCACCTTAAACCATACGGCCACTGGTCTCACCACATTAATGTAAATTTGTGGGTGGAGCGGATGGGTAGTAAGACGCGGTGCACGTAAAATATTGATAACTATGGTATCACATATATAAAAGTAATGAAAGTTTTTACTAGGCACACTGTAGTTAATGTATCTAAGAGGTGATGAAGGAAAAAAATAGCTTATAAAAAGTGTATCCGAACTAACGTATAGAGAGATTGTAAACACCACATTGATACATCCTATTTGTAAAAAAAAAAAAAGCTCCCATTGTAGTTGGCTGAGATTCAAACCTTTACCTCCTCGTCACCGACAATCCATTATATTGCCATTCTGAATTCTTAAACCATGCGAACACTAGCGCGGGTATCATAATCATAATACGTACTCTTATGGTTAAAAGCTGACCTTGCGGTATAGGGGTAAGGTGTCGNTTTTTTGGTTATGAGCAACCAGTAACAACGTTATGTTTGAAGGACCTTAAGTCCGACGCAAATATATCAATGTTTTCTTTCAAAATAGTAGCTATAGGATATTTTAAAATAAGGCCGTCCTTTCCGTGTTTTGTTAATATTTTTGGCAATAAAAGAATATTTTGTTATAAACTTTTTCTATTTACTGTTGATATTTTCCTTGTATTGTTCCATCCTCTCTATCCTATAGTTTAGGGGCCTTGTCTATAGGATCGGCTGAGGGTGTAATATTTAGTTCCTAAATGGTTTTCCACTCTCCCTTCACTTAAATGCGGGTTCACTTCCTCTAATTTAACATTCCCAAGTCCTAATCCATTAGAGTAATTAGTACTTAGAGCGTATAACCCGAACGGATAGTAAGACGTGGTGCTAAATATTAATATTAAATAAATTTTTTATTATTAACAATTACCTGAAAATAAGACTTGAATGTGTATACTCACAGCGACTTAAGTCTTTAAAATATATTATTTAAAATATAAATATTAGTGAGTCACCTTATATCCCTCAAAAACTGTAATGCCAAAATAATGTCTGAATACTTCATTATAAAAAAAACTTTTTACACAGTTGAAAGTTTTTTTGATAGAGAAAACATTAGATTGAAAAATAATAACGGGACATTTGATATTAAGAAGGCATTCTGGACGTAAAATAATAATATTTGTTTTCTCTGGGACTCTGAAGAAAGGTTTCTCCCGTGTGGCTCGAATTTCTAGGAAGATCTATGGTTAGTAAAAAAATAAAATATTTACTCGACATTCATGTACACCATGATTTGTGGTGGGGTTGAAAGAAAAACATCGCCAGGATGATATATCTTGTTAGCGGCTGAGGAAGTAATATGAGGATGTTGCGGGGTTAGAGTTACAGTATTTAAAGTATTAAAAACACGAGATACATATTTTAAATTTAAATTAAAACTAGAGTTTCTCTACTAAACTAATTTAGAGCATAATCTAAAATTTAACTTGTAGCATTAAAAAAAATGTTAAACTTTCTTAACAAGTACTTTTTCACACAATTGTATGATAGAGATTTAACCATAACTATTATTATTATTAGCACCGCGTCTTACTACCCGTTCGGGTTATACGCACTTACGCTAATGTGTAATGGTAGGGTGATTGTGAGATGAAATGGAGGACTTACAGTTTAACGTGGAATCCGAACCACGGTGGAGGCCAGGCATTCCCCACATTCACAAGATATCTTGTCAGAGGTGAAGGAAGGGTTTGGCAATCAGATAAATCTGTGCCGGGACCCGGGATTGAACACCGGCCGCCAGCACAGAAGTCTGACACCTTACCCCTAGACCACCAGGTCACCTTGCACGATTATACTTTGGAACATATTATAATATGGTATAGTACTTTAACGGTAATTGACGTGCACATGTCTGACAGGAAAAGAGAAACATTAGGAGTTTTAAGAATAAAATACCATGTATTATTAAGTGTACAGTAGCTCCATGGCTTCTTTGGTGCAGACTGACAGCTTTGAAAAGTTGCAAGACCAAATTATGTATCCCTACGCCGAACCATATGATCTGCAAAAACATGTGTTTAGCAGCTGTCACTTCTGACAGTCAACATTTATGCATATACCTAAATGTTGACTGCCAGAAGTCAGCTGTGAGCAGTCAGTCAGCACCAAAGAAGCCATGGGGCTACTGTATAAAGGTTGTTGAAGTGAAGAGAATATGCGCATATTACGTCTATGAATCTTATTCTAGTGAGCTCGTAATTTCCTTCAGTCCAGTTTCACTGGTGGTTAAGATATTGGGGTTCGAATACCAACTGGATGTACTGAAATTCGTTTCCCCTAAATGGCTTCTCTTTACTCACAAATGCGGTTACATTTTCTATAGTTTCTAACTTACTCATCTCTACCAAACTACTTACTTACTTTATGCCATTATAAACTTGAAAGTTAATTGCCGCACTTACAAAAGTACGCCACCTATCCCTATCTGGAGCTAATTCTATCCAGTCCACCTCATTACACCCTATTTTTCCATTGTAATACTGTCTTCCCAACTGCGTCTAGATCTTCCCAATGGTCTCTTCCCATTGGGTTTACCCGTCAATAGCCTGAACAAGGTTCTAGAATCTTACATTTACGCTGCATGTCCTTCCCACCATAATCTACGAGACTTTATATCCTAAGAATGTCTTGTGAATAGTACAGGTTATATAACATCATTGTGTAATAATATACTCATATTAAAAGGATATATTATCTGGCGACCTATTAACTACACTAGCCCCATGGCTTCTTAGGTGCTGATTGACAGTTCAAAGCTGACTTCTGACAGTCAACATTTAAGTATATACCTAGATTTTGACCGTCAGGAGTGACAGCTGCTAAACACATGTTTTTGCAGATCACATGGCTCGGCGCAGGAATAAATAATTTTGTCTGGTAACTTTTCAATGCTTTTAGCCGTCAGCTGCGAGCTGTCAGTAAGCACCAAATAAGCCATGGGGTTACTGTAACATAGCTAGGACAACAAAGTTTTTACTACACTAGGCCTATAAATGAGTGTGAGGGCTCGCACAAGGGCACACGCGGACAAAGCCGTCGGATGAACAATGGATTGAATCACCAATGACGAAGAAGTCTTAGATTCAATTCTCATCCTTATGTACTATGGGTGGTTTTACACCTTGCGATTAATCACATTTTGTTTTCCCAACTTTTATTCTGCTTTTCTTCTAAATTAGTGTATCTTAGATAAAATAACTAATAAGCTTAGTGTTAAACTAACTAAACGAGGAAAAATCCATTATATATTCGTAAATTATTTTTAACATTTTTAGCCACTCCACTGCGGGCACTATAAGTACGCCATGTTGGCAAGTGAGTTAAAATGCACGTATCCCATCATTATTATTATTATTATTAGCACCGCGTCTTACTACCCGTTCGGGTTATACGCACTTACGCTAATGTGTAATGGTAGGGTGATTGTGAGATGAAATGAAGTACCTACAGTTTAACGTGGAATCCGAACCACGGTGGAGGCCTGGCATTCCTCACATTCACAAGATGTCTTGTCAGAGGTGAAGGAAGGGGTTGGTAATCAGATAAATCTTTGCCGGGACAGAGGATCGAACCCCGGACGCCAGCATAGAAGTCTGACACCTTAACCCCTAGACCGCCAGGTCACCATAACGTATCCCATCCTCACAATAAGCTTCTTTGAACAACTTACAATTTATTGTAATATAACAACATATTTTAAGATGCCATTTTATTTTTGTCAGATCCGAACAATTTCCTCCTATGACATGAAAGTATTATTTATTTCTTCTTCTCCCCCCCTTTCTACCCTTCCACCCCCCCATGTTTTGTAGTCTTTCCTCGAACAACATCTCCTGTATTATATGTGATCTGTTGTACATGTATCCTTTATATACACCTACATTAACACACATACATATACAAATTACACGCACACACGCGCAGGGAAAAACCGTCAGAGTGGAAAAAAGAGGATGGGGGAAAAAAAAAATGGAACAAAAAGTTTGGAAGAACATATTAAATTCTTGGTGCAGACAGTAAACGGTGCAGATTTATATTAAATTACGTCGCGCAAGAACTGGTTGAAAGGAGGAAGGAAGGTGGATTGGGTGGGTACGAGGTGGGGAGAGGGGGGTTGGTTAGTGAAACTGAACGTTTCTCGTGTCTCTTTATGTTTTACTTCACTCTTTTATTCTCTTTAGAAATTTCTTTCGCTTCTTTCGTTCATCATCTCGAGGCAATGTTTACAGCCGGCAAAGGAATGAAGAATACACACATACTGGACAGTTTCAATGGAAGAGCTTGCCACTCAGTAGGTAACTCTACTATCTACTGATCTAAGGAATCTCTGGTTCCATTCCTGGCACGGTTAACAAATGTATTACTTGTTAAATTGTGGAGGAGGAGAGATTAAACTTTTTTTTTTAAAAGAGACAGTAGTTAGTTCTAAATTCTATAATGGAAGCCGCAGAAAATATCATTTAAATGTTACATAATAAGTCTCGTAGGAAAGTTTTTTTTAAATATTTGTATTAGTGGACAGTGCCAACAAATAAACTATGAAATTTAGCGATATATATATAAATAGTTAAAGTTATGGGCTATGATACACGAACGGTGTGAATTAGCTTACGTATAGCTAAAACTAACCCACTTCAGTGGCCCAATGGTCTAAGTCGCGTTATACTGGCCTGCTGAGGACGGGGGATCAAATACCGTTAAGATCTATAAAGTGTGGTTTTTCTTAAATTGTTTCTCTTTTTACTTACACTGGTGGTAGATTACCTCTTAAATGTTTCCTTCCTAAGTCTTACCCAGAGTAGTTATAATATATTCGAACAACCTAGTTATAATATATTCGCACAACCTGAACTGGAAGAGAGACGCGGTGACAAAAAAAAAGAAGTTGAAATCAAAAGTTAAGACAAATGTCATAATGAGTAAGTTCTTCGCGGCACCTGCTATGACTATGTGCACTGTTGACTTATCTTAAATATATAGTTTTTTTTAACTGACTTGTTTAGAAACACTTGTACTGAATTAACATAGGCCTTAATTTAAAATTGCATGAACTTATGTAACAAGTCGTGGATAAAATTGGAACATGACCCAAGTGTTATTTTGATAATTTTCACCAAAATTCGAAGAGGTGTGGTTGTCTTGGATCAAACTATTACAAAGATGGATTGGCGGATGAGTGTTTTAAGTCTTGTGTCTTTTCTAAGGTTAGTTTGTAAGTGGCATGCTGATAAAATCAGTAGTTTCAGAAAGTAAACGTTGAAAATACCAAATATAAAAAAAAACTACACTAATAAAATTTTTAATATTACTTAAAATCATTTGCAACTTGAAATAATTAAGGAATATATAAATTTCTAGAATTATTTAAAGAGCGTGATTTAAGTTAAATTAAATTTTAAAGGTTTTGATTCAGAGAAAAAATTAATAAAAACACAACTATTCTTAATATCTAGTTATTTTAAAGTTTGTAATGATATTTTCAATATAGTTTAGTAAAGAGTATTATATTATTTTACTATTGTGCATAGTAGGTTCACAAAATCCTTCTAAGATTATTTAATCCCATAAAATGTGAAAAGCAAGCTCATTTGGTCAAACGTGCTCATAAAACTATGTTCAAATAATTTAAATATATATATATTTATATAGATACCAAGGGTGTCAAAAACTCGAGCCCTCGATACCTTGATGCCCTCAGTTCTTAATTATTAAAAAAATAACAACTAAGAATCAATGGCAATATCGTAATGTTTGATATCCCAATTATTGGTTTCTAAGAACAGGAAATGAAAATTTTGCTATTCAAACAAAATTGAAAAATTTCAGAGTTAAATTATTTTACACTGTGATCAATATTAGCTATTCTCTGTTTGGTTTTATCACTGGAAAAAGGTAATATATTCAAAATGACCTTTGGGATTTACTTATATTGTAAAAATCGAACATGGTCATATTAAGTTTTTTTAAATTATTTACCATCTATAGTTTTTTACTTTATCTCGAATCCTTGGAGAGAAAGTGTAGTAAGCGTTAAAAAATTTTAACTCAAGATTTTGATAAATGTCGACGTTTTATGACCCCCTGAAACCATAAAATTGCTTCAGGCAATGCCGTCTGTCCGTTTGTACCTCGGCCTAGAGCCGGAACTATCTTACCGATTCGGTTAGAACTTGGTATCTGGGGTTTTCATAAGGCTACCCCGAGTGCTATTTGGAATGAGATATCCAACCCTAAATTTAAGGGCAGTTTACCCAATGGCAAAAATAAAAAAAAATGATTTTATTGAAATTCGTTCAAAATGTTTTGATTACATTTTATATCTAGACATTGTTTATAGTTATAAACAAGATGAAAAATCCCGTTTCCTCATAAAAGTGACTTTGAGCGTAACATAGGGGAAATTTTCCAATTTTTATCTCTCTTTTTCGATTTTTCTGTAACAGCATTCATAGTTCCCTATGCCAAAGAGTGATTAAGTAACAGTGTATATTATTTCATTTATGATCTTTAGTATAGTGTTTCTACATCAATTCCTATTATTTCGTTTCGCAAATATTATGGGTTTTTAGTAAATATCTATTTTAAAAATAAAAGCGGGAAAAAGTTTGTGTGGTGCACCGCATAGTTTTTTTAAAATACATTACGCTATATAAATTAATAACACTTTTTTGTGATGTTGGAGGTATGGAAAAATATTGAGATGGCAAATGACATAAATCCAAAAATGTTGAGAAACAAAAAATCAGGGTTAAAACTTAAGAATCAAAATATGCTTATTTTCCTAACGGTTATTAAGATGCAGTGGTACATAAAATACGAAAAAAAAAGAATCGTGACACATTTAAAATAAAATGCATTGAACTTAATCAGAATTAATGTTAGTATTTTTTTCTGAAGAATTAAAAACATTTAAGATAATATTACCTAGATCAATAAATAATAACACAACCTTTTTTTTTTGTATTGCAGACAGTTTTACCTTATATAACTCTAGCGGGGAAATTGAACGAGCATCATTATTAATATTATTATTTGCGTCTACAAGATTTCCACACTCTGTTATATATATTTTTTCCTTTCCTCTCTACCTGGTTTCATTTCAAGCATAAAAAGCAACAGTGTATTTCACGAAGCACGTACGACTGTACATATTAATGGTGTAGTTATATGGGAGCGACCATTGTCAAACGGCGAACTGAGGCAGAAGTAATATGTTTTATGTATTTTGTAATATTCATGTAAAAGGGAGCGGGCTTGGGTTATCAGCTTCATTGTCACCTAGCACCATTTCTTGTGTATGAAACTCAGGAAGGTCCTTGAATGCGTTGATGATAATCTTTTCGTTGAGCCAATATTTTATCTCTCGCCATTCTGACATATATTGTTAGCTTCCATAGCATTATCAGTGCTTTGTTCGAAATAACTGGGTGAAAATAAATGACTGATAAATAAAACCGTTTAGTTTGCTCAGCAGGTTCAAATAATATCACTGCAAATTCCATTAAAATTATACCATCCATTTGGGAGCTATTACGATACAAACATCCAGATAGACAGACATACAAATTACCATATTGTCAAGGCAAAACAGGACCTCGCTACGATTATAAATGTTACGTATAAATCGAACAAGAAGTGAGGCACGGTGAAAAATAATCAATTTATTGATTACTATACCTACAGATATATAAAGTCAAGACCTGTTTAAATTATTCAATATAATTATAATTCAGAGTAAAGTATTTATGAGCTGCAATGATAGGCACGTGGGCTAGAACAACAACCTAACCTGGGCTGATTTGCTGAAGAAAAGGCTGGAGCTCCAATTTGGTAGGGTATACTGAGGGTGTTTTTTTCCTAAATAAGTATCCCTCTAGCAATTTATAAAATCGAATACATTTTACTCCAAAGTTATACCTTTATATTCTACCTCATTAGTGTAATCAAACTGAGATTTTTTTTATAGTAAGAAACTGTCCACAAACAAAAATAAAAACATAATACAATATTTAATAACTATATAAATATTAATGCCATATTCTTAATCATAGGTTCATATAGAAGTATCTCCCAATTTTTATGTAAGTATTTATTAAAATAATCGATTTGATTTTAAAAAAAAACCTTAACTGACTTTCTAGAAACCAAGAACCAACTTTCTAGGAGCCGTGATATGATTTTCTAGGCACCAATAACTGAATTTCTGGGAGCCCAGAGTCGATTTAATAGTAACCAAGAACTGACTGCCTAGAAACCAAGAAGAAACATTATAGGGACCGTGTTGTCTTCTTTATAAGAAATGGTAACTGACATTTCAGGAACCAATAAATGACTTTTCATAAACCAAGAAACTATTTCTAGTAAATGAGAGCTAACTTTCTAGGAACCGATAGTAAACTTACTAGAAATATAGAAATATCTTTATTTAAAGAAATCGATAGTGAACCTTTTAGGAAATGGGAGCCGAGCTTCTAAGAACCGGTAACAGATTTTATATACCAGAACAACTCCATCTCTAATTTAATATTTAAAGCGGTTCTCCAAATGTAGACATACGCTGATTACTTGGTCTATATTTGATAGCTAGAATAAAAGTATTTTATAATGTGGTGTTATGATAGACCGCTAACGATACCACGAAAATATGAGTAAATATATAAATATGTCCACAAATACAGCAACAAAAATATTCTTGGACGTTTCATAGCAAGAAAGCAATGAAAGAAAGAGGTGATGTTTAGTGATGACGTCCTAATATAAGAACAAGGCTTGTTCATTTTACTCATCCTGAATGTTATTATTGATTCACCTTAAGCTTAAACCTGATGTAAACAAAGCCAATTGGGAGTCTATGCTCTGATTTGCTACTAAACGGACTTCATTGGTATCATTTCACTAAATAGTCCTTCCTATGTTTTGTATTTAACTTGTTTTAAAATAACATTAGCAAATTATTATAACTAAACTTTTCCCTTAATTTTATTTATAAATGATACTTCAAGCTTTGCAAGTGCGATTCGAATACCAAAAACTCCTGATTCAACGTTGAGGGACCCCACGGTACAGTCCTTATCACATGCTAACGTCATGTCAGCAACGGTCAGTCAACAGTTCATCTCAGCAGCGTTAAGTGACGGTTGTGAGTGTTGAGTGATTCCCGTCTATTTATGGGGTTTGCTGAGTCTGGCCTGAGTTTTGTTAGACATAAGACAGGGAATTTAAAAGCATTAAAAAATACAAAAATTCCTAGTGACCTACTTTGCTATGATAATGAATATACATGGTTGCGCCTATTTGAAATATTGCACTGGTGTTTTGCCAATCATGTAGGTCCTTCACGTAGTGATATGGGAATGTTTGTTTAGTTATGGTCTCAGGATAGGATGAACCAATCATTTGAGCCTTACCATGCTTGATTACACTATGGCCCTATCATAAACCATAGTGGAAACAAGCAAGGTAAGTTTGATACTTTCTTTCAGTGGAAGCTGAAGATACAGTTGAAGTATCCTCCTTCACATGTGCTGATTACTATCTCTGCAATATCCTGTATTGTCTTCACATCTTTTAATTACTATACTCACGCTATCTGTTCCGTGTCATTTCAGAAAGTGTATCTCTACTGTTAAAACTGGCACCGCCACAAAACCTCCGCCATAAGTCATAACATTTTTTCCCGCCGACGTCAGCATTATCTAGGAAACAAAAAAAAAAAAATAGGGTGAGAGAGAACGAGAGGGGATGACGTAAAAAAAACATGTCTGGTTAAGCCACACGAGAGGGGCTGGTATAATAGATGGAAGCTCCACTCGGCGATAAATAAAAATCTTGTTACTCGTAATAATGGCCCGGGCGTTCCGGAATGAAAACGAGAAGACAAAAGAACTAATTGCGCTTCGATATACATCTTGTACCCCACAAAAGAGACAAGGGAAGGCCAGACCGAACAAACATAAAATAGAAAGAAAGAGAGGAAAAAAAATTAACAAAAATACACCTCCTTCCACCTCTAAAAAAAAATGTTTTATATCCTGTTACAAACCCACATTATATGACCATTAAAGAAAAGGAAAGACAAGAGTAGAAAAATACCAACCTAGATTGTGTTAGATGAAATGGAGTGAAGAAGGCAGAGGGAGAATGTGGGGGAACGAGAGGGGATAAAACAGAGAAAGAGAGAAGATGTGTGATAGAGAGAAGGGCAGAAATGTATGAAAACGACTCTTTTCATATCAGTTTTCACAGTTGAACGCCTTGAGAGGGTGGAAGAAAGCAAGCAACCCCTTGGTGTCGGAGTGCAAAAGGGCGTCTGACCCCTTCACCCCCACCCCTCAAACCAGTGCCTCCCCCTACCCACACACAAAGTCAGTAAATTTTACAGCCCCTTCACGACCATATCTCACCTCAATGTACAAAGTCCCTTTCGACCAGAAACCCTTTTGACCTCTGCACTTTTAACACCCGCATTACTTTGGAGGATTGTTGAAATGGCCCAAGGTAACATATTATTCAGTTGTCTAGCGGAGGAAAAAGACAACTGAACCGGCTATATACTGAATATGTGGCATTTTTGTAAACTAGGACAGTCACGTACCTAGGATTCAATTTATATTTGTGGCATGAGCCCTCACTAATACCTTAAAATTGTGGCTTAAAACCCTCTTGCCGTTCTTAAATGAACACATCTATGCCTAACCCACACGAAAATAACCAGTTACAGCCGTCCTCACATTACCTTAGACCAGGGGTAGTCAACCTTTTTTGTTCACGTACCCACCCAGATACAATCTGTCTTCAACTTTGGACCCCAAAGTAGTTGATGAATAATGCAAGATATGCATATTTATCATCTACATCTAGGAGAGAGTGGGAGAAAGAGAAAAATAGTTGCGCTCTCAGATCGCATGTCAAGGTTAACCCTCATAATCTCTATCTGATTATTCAGTATTTATCTTTAAATAACACATTTATCTCTAAATTTGTAGTCCTCCCTAAGATGACTTCAGACACCCCCACCTAAATCAGGTTGAATACCCATTCCTTAGATGACTCAAAACGATCATTGTCTTTTCAGTAACCATACATTACAATAGTTCATAAATAATGTGATAGCTTACCACTCAATAGCTAAGTAACTTTATTTTTTAATTTAATTACTTGAGCAGATGAATTTTAATGTTAAATTAAATTTAGTATCAAAATAACTTTGGTGGTGGTAAACTCTCTTCAAGAATTTCCTGTAAAACCATCCTTCTCTTCAATATATTTATGAATGCTAGTTTGTGTAGCTTCATATCTTACGTGAAAATCCAAGGACTATGTTCAGTAATTTGGTCTTGTAGTATAACCTTTATTTACATAACTAATTAAAAAAATCAGTTCATAATTTAGCTCAACTACAATTATTTATAGATGTAACTCTAGTTTACGGAATTGTTTATAATATTCACGTTTAAAAAAATGCTAATATAAGTTTTTTAAACGCTATATTATATAGTGTACACAACAAAAAGCCTAATTTAAAATTAAAATATACAATAGTTATTATATGTAGGCTACCCGCATTTGAGTGGGGAGAGTATAAAGCCATTAAGGAAAAAAACATCCTTAATACACCTTACCAGGATCGAACCCTGACCTTCTCGTAGTCGGCAGTTCAATCTATTGCGAGGGTGACGCCTTAGACTATTATCATCATTATTATTATTACTATCATAGTACGTTATAATAGTCATATGACAATGTATTTTCGTTGATAAAAATGTATATTTTTCCCGAAATCAAACTATATGAGTTTTGACGATTATTGATTCACCATAAGCTGAGACCTGATGTAAACAAAGCCAAGTGGAAGTCTATGCTCTGATTTGTTACTGAACAAACCTCAATGGTATCTTTTCACTAAATAGTCCCTCCTTTATTTTGTATTTAGCTTGTTTTAAAATAACACTGGCAAATTATTATAACTAAAATTTTCCCTTAATTTTATTTATAAATGATACTTAAAGCTTTTCAAGTGCGATTCGAATACCAACAAACTCCTGACTCAACGTTGAGGGACCCCACGGTACAGTCCTTATCAAATGTTATCAAGTCAACAACGGTCAGTCGACAGTTCATCTCAGCAGCGTTAAGTGACGGTTGTGAGTGTTGAGTGATTCCCGTTTATTTATGGGGTTTGCTGAGTCTGACCTGAGTTTTGTTAAAAATAAGACAGAGAATTTAAAAGTATTAAGAAATACAAAAATTCCTAGTGACCTACTTTGCTATGATAATATACATGGTTGCGCCTATTTGAAATATAGCACTGGTGTTCCACCAATCATTTATGTCCTTCGCGTAGCGATATGGGAACGTTTGTTTACTTCCGGCCTCAGGTTACGCTGAACCAATGATAGCTGATACATCTTTGTCATAAATTAATTCGGATGACTGGCATTCTACTTTACCTACCTTGAGAAAATAGTTTTGAATGCCTATTCATTCTTCTAGTGTAGTTCTAATTTTCCGATTTAATTAATATTTTTATACATAAAATTATACATACGTATTTTTGTTTATTCCAAAACAAGTTTAAGGCTTCATTTTTACACGATTGCTAGTGTAAATAATTTCCCTGGAGTATAATTATATTTCGAATAGCTTATAACACGACAAAAAAAAAAATTCTATCAACGTTACCGTTTATTTAATAATATAATGTGGGGAATGCCAGGCCTCCACCGTGGTTTGGATTCCACGTTAAACTGTAGGTCCTCCATTTCATCTCACAATCATCCTACCATTACACATTAGCGTAAGTGCGTAAAACCCGATCGGGTAGTAAGACGTGGTGCTAATCATAATAATATTTAATAATATAGTTAAGAGTATGCGCAAAAATATACTAGGAGATATACCATATGAATATCGGTAATTAATATGTTTTATAATTAGAGATATTGGATGGATAGTTTAACGACGATTTAAATGGAACGAATATGGTGAAGATATCCTTTGTTTTTAAAGTTAACCCTTCGGATTAATTTCAATTAAGGACGTTAACATCAGACATTTTATAAATCTAGCTACAACATAGCAACAGCTGCAATTACAACTCTCTCTTCACACTAACGTATAGACTACAGTGCTTGTTGGTTGAATGTGTTACTAAAGTCGGGTCTACTGCAGACCAGATTTTATCGATGTTATAACTACCCAATTAGGTGGCCGCGTGGACTTAAGTCATATTTGTTACATTATACTAGATTGCCGATGACGAGGAGATTGGGTTTATAATCTCGGTTGTGTGTATTGAGGGTGATTTTTCCTAAATATTTCACCCTCACGCTTCACGAAAATGTGGGTATGCTTCCTCTCAATTCAACCTTCCTTATCCCTAACTCATTAACTTAATTAATATATACACACACACACACATATATATATATATATATATATATCCTGAACAGGTGGTAGCGGTGTCTAAACCGTTAGTATTGGAAAATATTGTACCATCAATGACGGGGTGATAACACAGTCCAATGAGGGAAAACAGGGTTCACACCTCTGTCAAGTGTACCAAGGGCAATTTTCTATTGCTGGCTTCCCACTCTCCTTCTTCGCAAATGTGGATACATTCAATTCCTGAACTCTACCAAATTATCGTATATAGTCGCGCGTAGCCCGGTGTACAAAATAGAGGCGTTAGACTTATGTCATCTGACGTGAATGTTAAGGAAGAAATGCAACTTTAATATATTGATTCCATTCTTCAAGACATATTCATGATTAAGTATTTGGGTGCTAAATATCCCCAAACCAAATGAATCAGACTGAAATACTATCAATTATCGGAGATATCTTTTGTTTATCAACAAGCTTACCGTACATTATTTTACTATGGTGTAGCTTATAAGATAGTCATAGTATAATACCTCAAAGTATGACTGCTACATTTCAGGTTAAATGGAGTTTATTGATGTACCGGCCAAGGAATCGAACCCCTGGAAATGCGCCAACAACATACCGTGTGAAATAGTGTTCCAATTGATTCAGCGAGGAAACATACCCGCATTAACATGGAGGGAGAGTGGGAAAAAACCCTCAGTACATGTGACTAAGAGTTAAACATCCCCCGGGTACCTCGTGTGAGACTATCTGTAGAATGACAGCATTTGATAGATTTTCAATAAAATTAGGTTGTTAATATTTCAATAGCTTACTATCATTATTGTAACGAACACACATTATAGTATCGCAGTTCTGTATGAGACACAATATATATTTAATATTAAACTCTTGTAGTTGTTCGCCGACTTTCTTTAATGAATGATATGCATATTGTATATATCTTAGTATATATTTCTGATATCTCCTTTAAATATTTGATAAAAAAATGTTAGTTCCTTATAAAAACAAACCAAGAAAAACAAAAGAAGTACATAAAAACTTGGAATTTTCATCCCGATCTGGTAACTGTTGGAAGGAAGAGTTGGAGCGTGGAAGAGGGAATTCGTTTGAATTATACATAGAGACCGAAATATGTAGCCCAGATATCGAAACTTCCACCTTATTTTTACTTCCCCACCCCTCTCCATATCCCGCTCCTTCCCCCAACCTTTTCTTTTACAATTTCTGTCTCTTTTTTTTAACTCAGTTTTACTCCCCCCCACCCCCCTTACAAGTTTCATCCTCGGCATACCATGCATAAACTCATGGTATATGGAATATAATATGATTTCAAAAACTAATTTATCAGTCGCGCGAAATGTGGCGGCAGCCTCCAACCTACTCCTCCTTTCCTTACTTCCAACTTTTCATTCCTCTTCTTGAGTAAAAAAAAAGAATTCCTCCCCCACCCATTTTTTACCCCCTCGTTCCTCTCCTATTCTTATTGGTCCCATCCGGGTTGACTTCTACCTCAATATTGACTCTGAGATGATCTCCTTCTGCCCTTTCTCTTCCTTTTCCCGTAGCCCCTCATCTCCCAAGTGTGTATTACACATTTAGAAAATATTGAAGGCAAAAGTTCTCAGATCTAACTGAGAATTGAGGACAAACTTTCAAGTTGTATCTTAAGTTCGTCGAATCATTTCATATCGATAACCTATTTTAAATATTTTATTTTTATTATATTTTATAAATGTGTTACTTACATCACTTCCTAAAAGCATTCGTTAAAACTCTTTTTCCCCAAGAAAATTTTCTTCATGGTTTGATATTTAGTCACTCGTTTATATTTATAAATTTAAGTGTGTCGTTATCAGGGATAATATGAGGGAAGCTAAATTCCCAATAATCTGATAAAGTATTATTATTATTATTATTAGCACCGCGTCTTACTACCCGTTCGGGTTATACGCACTTACGCTAATGTGTAATGGTAGGGTGATTGTGAGATGAAATGAAGGACCTACAGTTTAACGTGGAATCCGAACCACGGTGGAGACCTGGCATTCCTCACATTCACAAGATGTCTTGTCAGAGGTGAAGGAAGGGTTTGGTAATCAGATAAATCTTTGCCGGAACCTGGGATTGAACCCCGGCCGCCAGCATAGAAGTCTGATACCTTACCCCTAGACCACCAGGTCACCTCTGATAAAGTAAGACACTTGGAGTGTCTAAAAATAATCAGTGCATTATTTTACTCAGAGAATTGAAAAATTCACGTATGGAGCAAAGCATACATGATATAAAGCGCTTGTCAATTGTAGGCCTAACTCAGTTCTACGGCTCGCATCTGATTTTGTGTTTGTGTGTACGCGAGGTATGTGAGAAAAAGGGAAAAGAAAATATACAAGTTATGCCAGAAATTTTCCACGTGTATTCGTATTTGAATGATTACTCGAAATTTTCCGTGGTGACGATGACGGATAAAGCGAGACAAAGTTTCTTGTTAATAGCTACAGTATGTCCATATTATGACAGAATTAAGATTTGTACACAACGCTTATCTGTGAAGCCATTCAAAAATGGTCAAAAAAAGCCTATTTAATGTAGTTGTTATCCAAATATCATTTAATATTTCAACAGTATTGATTATTAGGAATTTCTTTTAACTTCTTTATCTCCAATAATGTTTAATGGGAAATGATCCACATACAATAGTGTTCATGTAAACTTAAGATTGCTGACCGATTGTATCACATATTTAATTGGCATGTGATACACTCTCTTAGGGTAACTTTTTAATAAATCTTGACTCCTTGGAGAGAGAAGTATTGTGAACTTTAAACAAATCGAACCCAACATCTGGATAAATATTCACGTTTAATGACCCTCTAAAACAGAAAAAGTGATTATCACGACGCTAACTTTCTGTGTGTCTGTAACTTGGGATAGAGCCGAAACAATTTTACCGATCAGGATAAAACTTGGTATTTAGGGTTTTCATGAGTGCCCCTCCCCCAGAGGGTTTTTGGAATTAGATATCCAACCCTAAAACTAAGGATAGTTTACTGACAGAGAGATAGAATCGATTTTCTCTAAATCAGTTCCAACGATTTTGATTATATTTTTATCTAGGGAGTGTTTAACACTACAAACAAACTCTTGTTTTCCCATGCAAATGAGTACTTTACATAGTGCGGAAATTTAAACTTTGATCAGATATCCGCAACTATTTGAGATACGAGGTAACTTATCATTCATTGTAAAGTTATAGTACTACTACTAAATATAAAATTATTTTATTCAAAACATATTAAAAAAAAACAATAGTTTCTTATATATAAGCGAACATATTTTTTTATGGATCACTTTGAAATTAAATTGTTTTTATTATTATGATTATTATTAGCACCGCGTCTTACTACCCGTTCGGGTTATAAGCACTTACGCTAACGTGTAATGGTAGGGTGATAATGAGATGAAATGGAGGACCTACAGTTTAACGTAGAATCCGAACCACGGTGGAGGCCTGGCATCCCCCACATTCACAAGATGCCTTGTCAGAGGTGAAGGAAGGGTTTGGTAATCAGATAAATCTGTGCCGGGACCGAGGATCAAACCCCGGCCGCCAGCACAGAAGTCTGACACCTTACCCCTAGACCGCCAGGTCACCCATTAAATTGTTACACTCTTAGGTGGACATAGATGTTACTCTTTACCCATTGTTTCTATAACGGTGTATATTATTTCATCTATGCAATTTAAAGAGAGTTTCTGCAACAGTATTAGTATAATAATTGTTAATAGCAGTAGTATATTATTTAGTTTCACAAATTTGGCTAGTTTTTGAAAATATATATTTTGCGATAAAGGAGAGATAAATTATGTGTAGTGAAACTTACCATTTATGATTTTAAAAGTTAATTTCTTTATTTATGTAATTTACTAGGTAGATTTTTTTTTTTTCTAATTTAAAGAGAAAATTGATTTGTTCTATCCCCATTAGTAATATGAAATAAAGAGATCTATATATTAATGTTAAGTTTATGAATCGCTTATCAGTGATGTTTGGTAAAGTCTAAAGGACCTATTAAACTGAAGTTAAAAAAATTAATCTCACATCTATAAATTATGTTTAGTGGGGTAAGCCAACAAGTCTAGGGGTATTTAGTTCAATACCGGGTGTTTTTATAAGAGTTGGTAATACTGTACCATCTTTCGCTCCACGTTTCACAACCATTTAGGGCTATGTGCAATTTAAAAAATGGCAGGAGACCAGGAATATAAAGTTTAGATAAAATATAACGGCATTTACGAGGAGAGAATGTGTAAAAATGTTTTTATCACCACGTCTTACTACATGTGTAGGTTATATGCATACATGATAGTTACTATAATGGGGTAGGGATGAGGAAGGAAGCATTTTAAAGGTAATATACGCGCATTTGCTTGGAAGGAAACTGAGAGAGCATTTAGGAAATTAACACCCTCAGTAGACCCAAGTGGTTTTTGAACCTTGATTTCCCCCATTCTGATCAGGTCAGTCTAACATGGAAATGATGTCTAAGTCCATTCAGCCACTAAAGCGGCCTTGTGAAACCATTTAGAAAAATACACTTTGATTATAATTGGCTGAAAGTGAAGCCCTGACCTCCTCTTTACTAGTACTCCACATTAAATGAGCCTTGCATATAGTCCGTGTGTCCACATGCTTGTGGTAATATCTACTCGATAGTGCTGTATGTGTATCATTAGGCGCGCTATTATAGCTTAAGCCCTTAATACGAGGGTTGTTTGGAAAGTAAAGACCTATTGATCATGGAATCCGTGATAGAGGTGAAACCATGTTGGCGCATGCGCAGGACGTTAGACTAATTCATTGGGAAGCAACACTTGTTTTCATAGTTCTGTAATTGTTTACGGTTGTGTACGAGTGATTTAAAATCAACAATAAAATCCATAATCCCACTGCGTGTGATGTACGTGCCTTGATAAAATTCATTCTCGCAACAAAAAAAAAAGCAATGAAAAATTCATCCCAACTTTGTCAAGTTTATGGCGCTAGTGAACGTAACGTTAGGAAATGGTGTCGTGAATAATTTAAAGATGTCCCAGCAAACGGTTATGACGAGGAACAGAGTCTTCTGTTGTGTCTACAGACTTGGTTGAACGAGTGGACAAGAATATCCACGAAAACAAACGATTCACTGATTCTGAGCTTTCACCAGATTTTCCCCAGATTTAACTTTATGTTCTGTGCGGGATTGTTACCGAGAAGCTTATGTATCGTAAATTTTGTGCTAGATGGGTGCCAAAGGTGTTGACAGACATTCACCAGAAGCAATGAATGGCATCGGTTCTGACATGTCTTGAACGTTATACCTGATTAAAGGTGACAAGTTTCTTGGCCACAACGTGATTGGAGATGAAACCTGGATTTTGCACGTGAATGCTGAAACAAAGTAGCGGCCCATGCAATGGAAAAATACAGGGTCACTAAAGCCCAATAAATTCAAGCAAACGTTTTAAAACAAAAAGGAATGATATGAGTTATATTCATAGGGTTTTAAAAAGGAGAATTATAATAATAATTATTCAAGGAACGCCTAGTAAACAATAACAAAAGGATCTAATTAAAAATGTAAAGATAATAAGTGATATGAAATATAAGGTAAAAGTTAAAGACAACATGAAATATAATTAGCAAAAAAACATTGAGCTTTTAAGAAAAGAACCTTTAGAAATTAAATGAAAATTAAATGAAATACAGATAATGTTATTAATATTGTATTAATAACATTTATATTAATATAAATTAAATAAAAATAAAATAAAATACAGATAATGTCATTATCTGTATTTCATTAAATTTTCTAAAGGTTCTTTTCTTAAAAACTCAAAATGTTTTTTTGCTAATTAAATTTCAGGTTGTCTTTAACTTTTACCTTACATTTAATATCACTTATTATCTTTTCATTTTTAATAGATCATTTTGTTATTGTTTATTGGGCGTTCCTTTGAATAATTATTAAAAAGGAGATGGCAACTGTGCTTTAGGATTGTAAGGGAGTGATGCTTCTTAAATGTATTGAACCTGGAATGACAATCAACGCTGAAGTGTACTGCCATAGAGTGAAAAAACTTAGGTGGGGCATTCCAATTAAACGGCGTGGTCTGTTATCGTTTGGCATCGTCCTCCTTCATGATGACACCCGACCACACACCGCAGCTCAAAGCGTCAGTCTACTTGCTAAGTTTGTCTAGGAAATGTTTGATCATCCACCCTAAAGACCGGAACTTGGCGTCAAGTGACTACCTCCTGTTCTTGTACTTGAAGATATTCCCACAAACACTTTGGTGATGATGACAAGCAAAAAAAAAAGGTGGTTTGGGACTGGTTGAATTCACAGGTGGCAATATTATTTGACATTGTTATACAAAAGCTAGTAACAAACTACGACCTATGTTTGAATTCCTGCGATAACTATGTGAAAAAAAAAATCTATGTCCATAGATTAATTTTGACAATAATACAAATTTGAAAATTCCCTTTTAGTTTATGATAGCTAATTGGCCCTTACTTTCTGAGTATTCCTCGTAGTTTCCATGAAACAAATCTAACATAACCTGGCTTCTTGGCCTAGTGGTAAATATTCCTTAATACTAATCTAGAGGTGCCGGGTTTGATTCCTGGAGGTACCTCATTAAATTTTACCGAAGGGTAAGTGTTACTATGATTCTGATAGTATGGTTAATTAGGCTTGAGCTAGGTTCAATAATTCTACTGTAACTACATAATTATCAACGTCTCATCGTATTGATGACGTAACCGCACCTACATGGTGTCCCAAATTCAGGAGACGGTTACATATCCACCATTGTCAGTAGAAGACCAGTAATGTCTAGCCTACAAGCTCTGGTGGTATTCGCTAAAAATAATAAGACTAGATTTGTTTGAAGTCACCTTAAGAAAACTAAAGCTTGCCTAGTTCTACTGTTGTGTAATTAATAAGGTGGGGGTAGGGGGGCAGAAATAGTGTAATCAACCAATATATGACCGTTAACTTCCAAGGAAAATATATTATACATTTTAAAACTGACATTTATATTTTTTGTAAACCATGAATTTAAAAAATATACACAGCAAAATAATTATATTTTGAATTTAAAGTTTGAGATTATTGTTCAAATGAATGTACGGTTTCTTAAAATCGCAAAACATCGCCTCAAGTAACTCGTTTAATTACTTCAATCTCTGAAAAGGGAGCGGTTGCTAAGTTACAAAGCGAGATCTACCCTACCTCATTTCTCTCCCGAAACTTGGTTGATTAAACTGATTCATGAATTCGAGACCCTCAAAACTCCACCTCAAACATCTGGTGTCTTATTACAAGACTTCTCCTAGCAGTGCTACTACAACTTTACTTCCGAACATTCCCGAACGAGTTTTTACGCAGTCATTTACAGGACTGGGAAATTAGAAACTCGAATGGTTGGAGGTCATAATGGTATGCGTGGGATTCAGGTGTTTAGGTGGGTAACTTTGGTAAAATATAAATTAAACAATACAAGTTTTTACATTTTATCCCGTTTTAATCTCCAATGTGGATAAACTAATGCGATTTTTATATTTTCTACCTCAATATTATGACGAATCTTGATGATTTATGTGTCCTCAAACTCATAAAAAGGAGTTTTATCATTTTTTATGTTGTTACTCGGGGCTATAAACAAAATATTTTTATGAATTTAGTTAAAATTTTAAATTTATTTGTTTACTTGAGGGTTAAATCGTGATATTAACTATTCCCCTCCCTACACGCTTCAGTGGTGGAATGGTTTAAGGCGTTACCCTCGTGTTAAACTATCTGATGACAAAGATATGCGTTTGAATCCCATTATGTTCTACTTACGGTGGTTTACCCTATTTTTATTCCCACTCCCCTTCCACGTAAATGAGGTAGATTAACTCTAATATGCTTCCTTCTCATCTCCATCCCAATGAAGTATTGATAATAGAAGCCTATAGCCTGAACAGGTAGTAAGACGCAGTGATAAGAAATTTATTGCTTTAAAATGAATGGTATTTTACTGATGATTAATTTTTTAAAGTTTTTATTTTAATAAAAGGTCTCTGATGAAAACAAATTGCTCAAAATTGATATGTGGAGTTTTTTTACACGAGAAATAACACTGTGCACGTGATTTTTAAATAATATTTAATAAATATAGTTTATTCAAAGGTAATTTACTGATGACTGATTTTGGACATTTTGAAACTGTATAAAAATATCTATGAAGGTGTGTTTCCTCCAATCAAACCCCCCAATATATATTCTTTGAGTCAAAAATAACCGTAACGTAATAATTATAACAACATTCGGAGAGGCGTGCACACATCGGTGTTTACGTGGACATATACGCCAGTCTCGTCTAGTCTGGTTTTTCATTGGCGTGGATGTTGGGATTCAAATACTGGCTGGATATGCTGAGGGTGTTATTTTCTCTTAAATGTTTCCCCACTTTTCCTCAACGTAAGCAAGGGTACATTTCTTCTAATTTTAACCTTACTCAACTTTAACTCAAAGTAAGTATACTTATAAAACGAATGGGTAGTAAGATGAAGCTAAAACAGGTGTATATGTGGCAGAACAATATAGTTCTAATAATGCTCAACAAATCTCATGCTAGATAATATAAGACTTAAAATGACAAAAGACAAATGCTGTGGGTTTAACTTCAACCTTATCTGAAGACGAGAAGAGGCTAGAAAGAAATTAATCCCCAGATTTGAGCAATGGAGAGTTCACCCCATCCATCCACCCCCTCAACTTTCCACCCTTTACTTTCCGACCCGAACTTAATTCGACTGCCATTTTCGGAAATAAAGGAAGTATAAATGGAAGTCATCTTCTAGCTGACAGCCGTAAAAACATAAGTCCCGCCTTTCCTACTTAAACAGGGATGTACAATGTTTTTTAAAAATAATTATTTTAGCAAGTAAATATATAATAAATGACTTGGTTTAATGACGTTATCTACTTGTGGTATTTTAAGCTATTTTGGGAAGCGGGTTGCATATAAAATTGATAAACATGGGTATTCTTATTCTTATCACTCTTAAATGTTTATGTGCTAAACAGAACGTCAGGGAATAAACTGAATAGTTTATACTTTGAGGCCTTAGTCTACATGCTGGTAGCACTTCCTCTCATCCTCTGATCAGCTTACACTCATTATACTATTCGTACCTGGTTAAACAGGGTAACTCTACCTTTTATAAAGGGCTGAGTAGGAAAACTGTAGCATGTCTATAAAATACATCTAAAAGCATGACAATAAAGCTACGAATGAAATAAAGGAACTAAAAGAAGAAAATTAAAACAGAAACTGATCTATTCCTTTAGAAAATAGAAGAAATTTAAAACTAACTTATTTCTTTAGAAAGTAGAAGAAAATGGATTATGATCGACAGGATTCAGTCTGATATTATCACCATGCTTTCACGAACCTTTCCACAAGCATGGCGGCTTGATAGATGTCTTGGTCGTTGGACGCACGAGTTGGAAAAGAACTTCAGTATCGCCAGTCGACGCTTCAACCCTAATTTTCTGGGAAACACTCTTTTCTACCCCTCTTCCCCCCTTAACCATCCGTTGATCCCTCCGTTTGGTTCGTTCCCGAGTTAGACCAAGAGTATAAAACATGGGAACCCGTGTGCCACATAATTGAACTTCTTTGTAAAATTTCGTCAAAGAAAGAACTTCTGAACTAATCTCCAGCGCCACTAATACTGGTGGTCACAATGGATCAGGAGTCGGACTCTCCACCGCATCGCAGAAAAAGCCTTGCTAGATCCGATTAAGTATCACCTTATATCGCCGACATAGTTTGTTATATTGTAAGAATATGTTTATGTGTCTTTCAAACACTAGCTTAAGTTATGATTTGTAATATTGTTTTTATGTATCCTTCAGACACTAGCTGAAGTTATGATTTGTAATATTGTTTTTATGTATCCTTCAGACACTAGCTGAAGTTATGATTTGTAATATTGTTTTTATGTATTCTTCAGACACTAGCTGAAGTTATGATTTGTAATATTGTTTTATGTGTCCTTCAGACACTAGCTGAAGTTGTGATTTGTAATATTGTTTTTATGTATCCTTCAGACACTAGCTTAAGTTATGATTTGTAATATTGTTTTTATGTATTCTTCAGACACTAGCTGAAGTTATGATTTGTAATATTGTTTTTAGGTGTCATTCAGACACTAGCTGAAGCTATGATTTGTAATATTGTTTTTATGTGTCCTTCAGACACTAGCTGAAGTTATGATTTGTAATATTGTTTTTATGTGTCCTTCAGACACTAGCTGAAGTTATGATTTGTAATATTGTTTTTATGTATCCTTCAGACACTAGCTGAAGTTATGATTTGTAATATTGTTTTTATGTATCCTTCAGACACTAGCTGAAGTTGTGATTTGTAATATTGTTTTTATGTATCCTTCAGACACTAGCTGAAGTTGTGATTTGTAATATTGTTTTTATGTATTCTTCAGACACTAGCTGAAGTTATGATTTGTAATATTTTTTTATGTGTCATTCAGACACTAGCTAAAGTTATGATTTTTAATATTGTTTTATGTGTCCTTCAGACACTAGCTGAAGTTATGATTTGTAATATTGTTTTTATGTATCCTTCAGACACTAGCTGAAGTTATGATTTGTAATGTTGTTTTTATGTGTCCTTCAGACACTACCTGAAGTTGTGATTTGTAATATTGTTTTTATGTATCCTTCAGACACTACCTGAAGTTGTGATTTGTAATATTGTTTTTATGTATCCTTCAGACACTAGCTGAAGTTATGATTTGTAATATTGTTTTTCACTAGATGAAGTTATGATTTATAATATTGTTTTTATGTGTCCTTCAGACACTAGCTGAAGTTGTATTATGTTTTTTATGTCCTTCTGAAATGTTTGATTTTTAGTCTGAATGAATAATTATGTTGTATGTCCTTCAGACATGTTGTCCTTGATCAGAACAAATAATTATGTTTTCTATATCCTTCTGACATGTTTGATTTTTAGTCTGGATGACTGATTATGTTGTATCTCCTTCAGACATGTTTTATTTAGCCAAAGTAACTTATTGGTTAATACCTATCGTCAGATAGTCTGGCTATATTATTCTTATGTCCATTTGACATAGCTTAAATACGGTGGCTTTAAACTCTATACATAAGGAGGACCAGGTGGACAAGTTTTTCTAACCCATGTATTCATTTAACTATTCTCAGTGCTTTTGGCACAGTCATGTTTAATAACGCCCTAAACGATATGTTCACATGTTCCATATTTGTATGGCTACAAGCAGTTTGTCTACATCTTTTGCCTAGGACCTAGTTAGGTCAGTGTCACACTACATTCTTTTTGGCACCTTTTCTGTGTTACTATTTAGGATACGCAAAGTGCGGAACACGGCTAGTTTCATATAGTGGCCCGCGCAGATAGTATTTCCTTTCGCCCCTTGTTGACGCCTCGTTTGGCTATGTATTTAATGTTAGATTGTACTAGCCTTGTTGTATACCCCAGGGTGTGGGTAGTTGTTTATATTTACTATTGAATCGTCTATTTACTGTTCTTTATTTAGAGTATCTATGGTACTCTTTTTTAATTTAACTTAAGCTAGCTAGCTTGACCCATATTTAACCTAGTAGCTTTAAAGCTATAGGATTTACATTAGTGTTATTTATTATTTACTCTTTCACTATGTTTTCTGTTTAGACCCTTCTGGCTGTAGTCTGGCGCAAGTCCGACTACTTTTGTACTATTTATACCTAACTCCCCTTTTAACCGTTACTGTGTTGTTTTAGACACTTATTCTCCCGAGCTACGACAAGGTCATATATTTCTATAGTTGTTAAATCCTACCATATTTTCAATCTAAAGGTGTTGTGTTCTTTTTTGCTGTGAATTTATACTTGATACTCTAAACTGATATTTCTGACACTATATACAGTAGCCCCATGGCTTATTTGGTGCTGACTGACAGCTCAGAGCTGACAGTTGACAGCTTTAAAAATTTACCAGACCAAATTACGTATCCCTACGCCGAACCAGATGATCTGCAAAAACATGCGTTTAGCATCTGTCACTTTTGACAGTCAAAATTTAGGTATATACATAAATGTTGACTGTCAAAAGTCAGCTGTCATTCAACACTAAAGAAGCCACGGGGCTACTGTACTTGTAACCTTGTCACAACAAACATGGGATGATTGTAGCGCTCACCTATGCTGCCCCTGTTGACTCGCTTGGAATGGACTTCAAAACACGAGACATCTCTCCACAACACGCACTACATTCAACTGAACTGGTGTTCGAGGCTCACCACTGGCAGTGCGAAGAGGTCTCCCCCTTCCCCTTCGTCAGACAAGAAAGCAAGTGAACATCGCCAAGCGGCCCTGACGAGCAAATTCTGGAACCTTTGATAGAATATGTTGTGCGTGTGGCCTATGCTCCAGCACTCTCTGGTTTGTTCTAAACCTTCCCCCCCTATCCCTCCGCTCTGAGAGATCATGATAACTTCAGGGTATAAAGGTCTTGAAGTGCAACGAGTTGGCACGCATTTTACTCAGGGCTTTAGGAGGTAAGAGTCTTACTTCATAAGTGGGCTCGTCGTGACTTATCAAAATTCTCTTTGGCTTCAAACTCTTCTTGTATTTAAAATTCAATGTTTCGGACTTCTTATAAATTATGTATTTATATACTTTTTCTAAATAACGGGTAGTCATGACTGCAGGGTATTGTCACCCGTCCTTACGACTATGGTAACCATAGGGGGAACCCATTTGGTTCTCTTGTTAAGGTTTCAAATTTCCGCTTCGCGGAAAGTTCGCACTCCGGTGCATTTTGCCTTGGAGGTCGCAAATAATATATAGCTATGGTTATGTTTATTTTGCATAAACAAATAGGTGGTTAAATGTAAGGCCACGGACTATCTAAGGGAAACACGGCTGTGTTTTGTAAGGTTTATTATTTGTATACTTAGGGTTGTTAGTCTGTCGGGCCAGTTCCCGTTGTGTTTAATATGTTTATATACCTAGGATTGTTAGTGGGTCTAGATAGCTTATTGTTACGTTTAATATATACATATAAATATATAAGTTTATGGTTGTTAAGGAGATTTGGGATAGTTTATTGTTATGTTTAAGAAATATAAGTTTATGGGTTCTTAATAGTGGGGCCGCAGCCCTCCTAGCTCAAATCTCCGAACGCTGCCCAGCTTATTTCTTAAAGGGTGGAGCTACCATTGGTGGTATCGAATCCTTGGTATTCATTTTGGTGCTATTGGTACGCCTATCGACTGCTTTAGTTAATAATGGGGTCTTAGCTCCCTTTGGACTATGCTAGAGCTTGGGTCGAGTCTGGGCTATCATTTGAGATTTGTAGCATTCAATGTATATAAGGAGATCAATTTATCAGTAATTTTGGAGTCACCCGTTGATGGTGCCATTTATAGGGTCTTAAGATAAAGACTGTATATATTTTGACATTTTTGTATCGCCCTTCTGGCTCTGGCATGTGTTTATGTGTTACTTCGCCCGCCTGGCGTATGTTGCCGCTTGGTGCTTGTAAACTTTAATGTGCCGCTTCCCCCATCGAGCTGTATTTTGTTTGAACGAATAAAAATTATAACTCTCTTGTTTCCACCTCTGTCCATTATTTGATTGGGATAATGAGGGAGGCTGGTTGCATACTGTATCCGATATTTAACTTTAAATCTTGTTCTTCTACTGTAAACTTTATCTCATCTTATTTTTTGTTACAGTAAGTTTATTTCTGTTACCTAAGTATTATTCTATGTTTCAGCAACATGATCCCTCTTATTTCCTTATCATGTATTTACCTTGTACTAGTAATCGTTACCTCCTCTACATATTAGAGTGAAGGGGAAGCAACGATTCAAGACACGCATCCATGCGCGTCAACACCTTTTGAAAAAGTCATTTCAGCTAACCTGACAGGGATTTGAGCCCAGGCATTCAGCATACAAACATGATGATACTTATAATTTTGTTCGTGAGATTCTTATGGATGTTTGAGGTATTAAAAAAGCAAATCATTATTAAAAATCTATTATCATGAAGGTTCACTATGTATTATTAAACTATCACTTTCAAAACAAGGCTATAATTTTTTAAGGTTGTCAAATTGAGTCCTGAATTCTTTTAAACATTTAAAATTTGTGTTGGGAAACCAAATAAATGTATTCTTTTTGATTAACAAACAAACATTGGTTATAAAACCAACTTTGCTGGGAACCTTCTTTAACATTTTCATTGCTGTACCAATAGTTTTAACTTAAAGTGTAATATTATGGAGGTGTATTGAGGTTTTATTGAAATATCATACTTCCCCAACACTTTTGGAATAAGCAGATGATTTAGCTTTGTGTTGGGCAATAGTAAAGAAGCTGTTGCAAGAAAGGCAAATATTTTACTAGCGGCTAGAAAGAAAATAGGTTTAGAATTGAATATTGAAAATATTAAGTATATGATTACATAAAGAGCATGGATTGAGGACGATAATTGAGATATTAATGTGAACAACATAAAATTTGACATGGTTAATGAGTTTAATATTTAGGAACAATTTAAACTAGCAATAACAATATAATATTTAGAATAAGGAAAATAGAGTAGTCGGTAAATGCATGCTATTATTCGGTCAGTAAGATGTTGACATCTCACCTTCTTTCAAGGACTGTACATACAACTCAGAATATACAAAATGATAATTTTACCAGTTATTCTCTATGACTGTGAAACATTCTTACCTTGCAATACTAAAATAAATGTAGGGTTTTCGAAGAAAATGTGCTTAGGAAGATATTTGGTCCATAACAAGTTGAGACCACTGAGGAGTGGAAAAGGCTACATATTGATGAGTTACAAACCCTATAATCATCCTATAACATTGTTAGGATAGTCTAGTCTCGTATAATATGATGGGGCAGAAATAATGGAAGAATATAGAACCGTGTTCGTGGTATTGACTGGCAAACCCAATGGGAAGACCTAGACGAAGATGGAAGGATAACATTAGAATGAACCTGAAAGAAATAAGGTATAAATAAGTGGACTGAATGGAACTAGCTCAAGATAACAATAGGTAACGTACTCTTGTAAGTGCAACAATAAGCTTTCGGGTTCGTAATGCCAGAGAGTAGGTAAGTAATATTTTTAAATAGTAATGAAAACATCTTAGAAAGTTAAATAATATTTTTTTCTGGAACAAACTTTGTTTTAAAAGATAGTACAAATTAAAATGTTAAAAATGTTTTAGAGCTGGCTTGAACACCTTTATTATAGTGGTATTAATTGGCCCATTAAGACAAACAAGAAGAACTGTTCCAAAATTTACCCTCATAACGAATATAAAATCCCCCTTGATAAATTATGCCTACTGAGATATTTTTACCATATGACAAAACATGTCGTTAGTTATACTATTATATTTTCTCTTTGCTCTGCATTTTCCTACCCGTCCAGGCTAATACAGTTAGCTATATTTGAATATAAATGAATAGGACAAAATTGATAGAAAATGTACCCTCATTTTCGTGGAGGAATGGTAAGGGTGAGCATGAGATTTTAGGGGGAAAAGCACCTTCTTTAAGCCCAGCTTGGGTTTTAAACCTGACCTTTCCGCTGTGATATAACATACCCTACCCCTGTTTAGCTAATAGTTTTATAGTATTTTAAAGTGTAAATGTCATTCAAATACGAGCACATGGAGCTTTGAAAGTTATATAATAATTCCGTATTTCTATAACGCTTATTTTATAAAAACAAACATTGCATCGGAACGTTCTACTATTCTAAGAGGGAATGGAAATATATAAACAAACAATGGGAGGACACTTAACAGTGTGGTTTAGTTAATCCTTTTAATTTTAGTTTATATGGACAATATTTACAAACGGTGTTTTACTTCCAGAGACCCTTGTATTTGTTGTGTTCAAGCTAGCACCCCTAGTAGTGTAGTAATCAAAAGAACTAACGTGCTAGAGAGAAGATGAAGACCAAACAAGAGAGGGTGAATCTTGTTGGCATTTAAACGCCATGAGCTTCGAATTTCGTGATCTGTCAGTTAAAAAAAAAAAGTTAATATCTTATATCGATTCTATTGTATTTTCAGACTGTTTGCGCCTGTCCATTGATATTTCTTACATCTCCATTTTATTAACATTAGTTTAAATCAACATTTTTGAGAGCTCTTTTTGATTTTCCGCTAAGAACTTCTCAACTCCAGTAGGCCTAAGGAACGTTTTTGAACTGTCCCCGGAGAAAGTGAGCTGGCACCATTTGAATTTTGATGGAGGTTCTCTCGGCATCGTTTTAAAGATGTCATAAATCCACTGTAAATTATACCACAATAGTAAATATTAATAAGATTTATAGTCAATGTGTCAACAGTTAGCCCTGGATGCTGGATCCCAGATTGGCTTAGGAAGGTTTGTGAGGAGAGCTCTCAAATATTAACTTAATTATGAAGAACTACGCTGGGTACTTAAGCTCTTATTTAAATATAGATTTTTTGTTGTTGAAAAAGTGCTCACACTAGTTTCAATAAGGTCTGGCTAAATTTGTTGAAAACGGTAAAGTAATATCGATAAACAGTAATGTATGACACCCCTTGTTTTTTTATGGCAAAAATAACCTTTTTTTTCTTTTACTATTTTCTCCTGAAAACCTTATCCCCCCCCCAAACCCCCCAGTCTCTACCCCGTCAACCAGTCTTCTTTCTTTTTTTTTGAACGTTATTCCCCGCTGACTAATAAAACTTTCTCAGCTGAAAAAACATTCCCATGTTGAAGAAGAATAAGGTTCTGTCCTCATAATCCTGACGTCCCACCAAGAAATGACATCTGTGAAGAAAAGCTACTCGCGATAACGTTCAGTAACAGAAGTTTATTTCGTCTTGCCAACTTGAAATTAATATTCTGAATTGGATATAAACCCGCAAACACTTTTATGTACGTATAAAATAAAATTACTCTCCTCCCCAAGTTTAGCCTTCAAGCTCTTCCCCTCCCCTCCCTTCCCCTGAGCGAAATTATTTATAAAATGGCGTTTAAAGCAGTAAAGAGTTGCGATCATAACCAACAAGTTTAAGTTAACGGTTGGTGACTTTTTTATCTTTTAAAACGTGGAATAACTTTTTATACCGATATTAAGGTTTTTAATAATGCGTGATTTTTCTGGCTATTTAAAGTAAGGTCTGATACCTATGTGTGGAACGTAGCTTTTATTTAATATAGCTATTTCCAGATTTATAAATTTCTTGTTCTAATTGTAAAGTATTTTGGCCTTCGCTTTTAATCACAATGTTTTGTTTATGATTCTAGTATATTAAAAACAATATATTTTGAAGAAACTTACTTTCAAAGACCCTTCCCCCTTTAATATTGTGTATTGAACACGTTTTGTTTAAAAATTAAAATTAGTATAAATAGAAGCAAGTCCTTAAAAAGTTGTTTTTAAAGGTGGTGAGGAGCAAATAAGTCGGACTGGATTATTATTGATTTGTGTTTCCATTAGGGTTAATAATACCACCCCACTCCCACATCTGGACTAAAATCAGGAGCACCAAGTTTTTTAATCAATCGATCGGTATAATAGTCAGTCAAATTATCTTTTCATCAGTCAAACGGCATAAAGAAGTGATAGTCCAATTCGGTTTAATACTTACTCCAATTTGGTTTATATTAGTCAAAGATATAGAGGTGTAATAGCCAGCCCAATTCTGTTTTCATCATTCAATGGTATTGAAGTGTAATAGTCAGTTGTATTATTTTTATAGCAGTCAAATATATAGTGTTGTGATAGTCACTTCTAAGTCACTTTGACTATATTTTTCACCGTCACATAGAATAGAGGAGCAATAAGTTACCCCTAGTATGTCAATCAAAATTATTCAATAAATAAAACTATTTCAATACATGTAGTATCTATTTTATGTGTAATAAATAAATACCCTAAATTGTGGTGAATGGTTGTTAGAAATGGCCTCTTAAATACAATGAATTTTGATTTTAAAATCCTTGAATTAAAATAAATTTTACCGTGAAAATGGTTTTATAATATTTGAAAATTTCACAAATTTAATAATAAAAAATCTACATAAATAATCTCCTACTTTTGGCAAATGTATGAAAAAATGTACTCACAAATTCTTTCTCTCTTGTTGGATAAAATATTTTTAAAAACTTTAAATTTTCAGAAAGTTTTTGTTATACATTAAAATTAGTAGGTATTAATTCAGTGCATGTGTTTTTATTTTCGGTTAAAAATTTGAAATATAACAAAAATGAAAAATACAAAACATATTTTTTATCTTCGACTAGATAGTTGACTAAATAAGCCTAAAAGATTTAACGTTCGTTGCTACAAGAACAAAACAAGGCAATTGAATCCAAATGTGCGTTAGTACTCTACAAAAAAACTATAGACACAATAAATGAATTAATATTGGAACGCTTTAATTTTATGTTCAATGGTTAGAGTAAAACATTTTCGTATCTTTCTTAATCTAGTCAATAAAGTGCTAGGAAGTATGTATTACAATTACGAACTTTCTAAATATAATTCAAAATTAAAATCACATTTATATATGATATAACCGAATTTATATGTTTATAATAATTACAATTTTTATTCCAATATGGTGAATAGACTAGACTATCGAAGATGGGGAGATCGGGGTTTGGTCCCAGTTGGGTGCAGTGGGGACTATTCTTCCTAAAATTGTTATCACTCTCCCTCCATGCAAATCTTGGTCAAATTCTTTTAAATCAAATCTTCCTAATCCCTAACACATCGGTGCAATTAGTACATAGGCCTAGCTATAACACAAACGAGTAGTAAGACGTAGTGCAAAAAAAAAAACGAAAAAAAAAACTATCATGGTATTTAATAATAGACTAGCTTTATCTAATTATAGAAGAAACCTAGCAACCTGATCCCATGCCATTAATTAATATCATTTAATATATGAACAAGATCAGTAACGAAGCGGAAAAACAAATCATTCTAATGTTGGAAAGTTAACCTCTTTCTCTTACCTTGTTTTCTAAGATTAGAAATTTGTTGGTCAAATGAAGATTTAAATTCGGGAAAATGTGGATTTGTTCCATTTCCACCTATAAAAATTGAATAAATTTCCTCATGAAGTTAAATGTACTCTCAACATTAGTTTGCTTTTAAGGTGACCTGGCGGTCTAGGTGTAAGGTGTCGGACTTCTATGCTGGCGGCAGGGGGTTCAATCCCCGGTCCCGGCACAGATTTATCTGATTTCCAAACCCTTCCTTCACTCCTGACAAGATGTGTATTAATCACAACTTGTGAATGTGAGGAATGCCAGGCCTCCACCGTGGTTCGGATTCCACGTTAAACTGTAGGTCCTTCATTTCATCTCACAATCACCCTACCATTACACATTAGAGTAAGTGCGTATAACCCGAACGGGTAGTAAGACGCGGTGCTAATAATAATAATAATAGTTTGCTTTTAAAATAATCACTCAATGAAAACCCGCCACTTAGTTAGCCTGATATGTCCGTATCACATGCAATTTATCTCTTCAAGTATGACGGAATAACAATTCTAAAAAAGATTAACCAAATATCATTTCTTCACGTATGATGGAATAAAACTTTTAAAAGAGATTAATCAAATACAGTCTCTTTAGAATTACAAATAACGTGACAATTAACTTCACCTCCCCAAGTGAAATGTTGAATCGTTTACTTGCACCCAAGCTTCTATAACGCTCCAACAATCTTCTGCGAACAGCCCAACTCAATGTAGAGTCATTGACAAGATTGTTTTAATCGTCTTTGTTCATTTCAGAGAAAAGCGTAGGAAAGCGTTATTTTAAGAATATAATACCAACATTTTCAACGAAATACGTGTAACGTTAATATGGGATTAAAATGACGCATGGTATTGGGGTAGAGTTCTAGACTCAGGTCCCTATGGTCGTGGGTTCAAACTCAGCCGTGGTTGACGGACTTTTCTTGAGAGATAACAATTTTTTAGCACAGTTTCCTTTGGGTGGGATGTAAGGCCATCAGACCCGTGTATATTGTGGCATATAAAATAACCCTGGAAGGTATTTGAAAATAACCTTCCTGGCAAGATTGGAAGGCTCTTTCACTCTCGCTCATATATAATCGTGTTCGGATATAATAAGTCGGTTCAGAAAGTGCACTTTAAACACCTAAAATAAATAAATAACTAAAATGATGCAAATATTTTTTAACCATCTGTTTAACACCGGGTTTTACTAGTCTATCTACGATAATAATGTAGATAAGTGTCAGCTCGCAGAAGGTTATTTATTGAAAACTTTGGCTGAAAGTCACCAATGCAATCTTATTCAGAAATAGTTATTATTTGCTTGGTAATACAATATTATCAATCAAAATTTTATCAAACGATTCTAATAATACTTTCAGAAAATGATTGCGTTAAAGAACCTTCTACTAGCTGTCACCTACCTACAATACCACCGGTGATATATTCTACCAGTTCAGGTTAAGCTCATATAATACTGTAATGACTTACATATAATAACAATGGGTCAACACACACCAACTCGGGGAACCCGCTCTCGGAAGGTCAACACACGGCACAAACTCGATCACAGACCTCCGCTTTCGGAAGATACGACTAACTGACTGAAAGCCATGCCCGAGCCAGCACACAGCGAAGCTCGAACACGTGTCCAGCCAGCCGAAGAAAGAAGAGTTCCGTATCCGGGCACGCGTAGCGTCGGGGCACTTCTATATTGTTCTGGAACCACCCCCCTCCTTAGATTGTTATGTTCTACAGCCTTCCTATTCCTTCGGTCTTTCCCCCTCTCTGGGAATTATGTTTTGTATATATACGGCTAGGCCGGGAACATGACTTCACTTACTACCTCACCGGCTTGTGGATAAGAGGTGAGGACGGCGACCTAGGTCTCGGGGAATATTATCATACTTATCAAAATTCCTGTTTCGGCGTCATGGGGGGAACTCTGTCAAAATTATCTTTTGGATTTCATAACTAATTTATTTTAATTTAAACTTGCAATGCCATGCGCTTACCGCGGCATGTAGTGAGACCGTCGCCTTTCGTCACCGCCTAAATTTGGGGTCTGAGCCCAATCTTTCTTGTAACATTTATTTTTGTAAATACTAGTTTATGGCCAGAGCGCCCAGAGATTGTCTGTGCGTCCCCGGTTCGAAACCCGCCTTGTGTTCACATCATGAGTTTAGCAGTATTTGAACTCGACCTTGTTTATCGAGTCAAATACGGGGAGTTGTTAGTTTACGTTTACATTTGGGACTTACTAGGTTACAATGACGTCACGTTTGTTACGAGCGTCTTTAGAAAACTAAATGTCTATACTAGGCCGGATAACTGTTGCGCGGGAGTTACAGTTATGCCTATCCTCTTGTTCTGGGAACTATTCCAGTAGGCGAAGCAGCCAAGGAACTAAAAACCATAATATTGTGATCCCGAACTTGCATTGTTTATTGTTTTCAAGCCCAACACATTTAGTGTTGTTAGGTAACCGTCTTGTGGGGGTTACAAGATTGTTTACATTGTGATCTATTTGACTCCGATGGTTAAAGGAGAGGTGCGCTTCACGCACAGTTTAATTTTTGTATTACACTATTATTAATTTTGTTACAATATAATTTATTTTGTTCAACCAAGTAACATTCTTGCCTGATTTTCGTCTTCGTCACGTTTGTTACGAGCGTCTTTAGAAAACTAAATGTCTATACTAGGCTGGATAACTGTTGCGCGGGAGTTACAGTTATACCTTTCCTCTTGTTCTGGGAACTATTCCAGTAGGCGAAGCAGCCAAGGAACTAAAGTCCATAATTTTGTGATCCCAAACTTGCATTGTTTATTGTTTTCAAGCCCAACACATTTAGTGTTGTTAGGTAACCGACTTGTGGAGGTTACAAGATTGTTTGGATTGTGATCTATTTGACTCCGATGGTTAAAGGAGAGGTGCGCTTCACGCACAGGTTAATGTATGTTTTATACTATTATTGTTTTTGTTACAATAAAATATATTTTGTTCAACCAGGTAACATTCTTGCCTGATTTTCAGTCTCCCTCACCTTATAGATATATAGGGAGGGGGGGAGGAGGAAGCAGTATCGTTGTTTGCACTTAATGCTATAACTGAGGGAACCATAGAAGGAACCATAGATTTCCATTATGGCAATTAAGATTACTGTTGAACTGACAACCAGAATATAACTATATGTTTCCCTTTTTTATTTTCAGATATTAAAATGTCAATTAATTCCTTTATCTCAGTAGAGTTATTTAAATCTGAGAGGAGAAGCACTTCACGCCATATTGTTTTATTTTGCTGTAACTATGTATTTACCTTCTATTTTGCCCTAAATAAAACAAACTTTGTTAATAATTGTTAAACTTCTTGGGTGGTTTCCCCATCACACTTCCAATAATGTTAGTTAATTGTTACAAGAGGTTTACATGAGTATGGATCGAGTGACGAAACAAATATAAGAAGGTAAAGTGTACGGATTAAAAGGAAGGGGTAGGCCATGTAAGACGTGGCTAAATGTTGTAGATGAATATGTGAAAAAGAGAAACATTAATAGCTTTCAGAATAAAAAAGCATGTTTGACTCGGTGTATGGATGTTGTTGAAGCGAAGGAAGTATTCAAGGATAGGGAAGTGTGGAGAAAGTTAGTGATAATGGATTAAGTGCGAAGCTATTTTTGAGGTATATTCACAGTATCGTGCCTACCCTGTGAGGGTATAGTATGTTTATATAAGTATGTATGTGTGTATGTATGTATGTATGTATGTATGTATGTATGTACGTACATACGTATTTACGTATGTGTGTATAATGTATGATAATGTAACGTGGGACGCGCGTGACTTGGGAGGGTCATGGGCCGTTCACGCGTGAACGTGTGAACCACGAGTTATTTTAGAGATATTGGGGTATGCTGCTGACTAAACAAGAATGAAAATGCCAACGGAATATTCAAGGTTTTGATTATTAAAATTACCACATACATACACACACTGATTAACTATATATTGTAGTGATATTGGTTTAATTAACTCTAAATTATGTAAAAAGTCATGGATGAAGGTAATTCTTGTTTAAAGTAATATATGTAGACTATCCTTTAAAGATTCAACCATGAAGAAACACGCGCTTCTGATAAATAATGTGAAAAGGATTACACCTTTAAAATATATTTTTATACCATATTTCCTGTTAAAAGGAACAACTCCGCAGTATTTGGCATAAGACGCTACTTCCCTATACCAATAAGAAGCTAGCCTTCACAACACCTGTCGCCAGGACTCTTTCTATTAGTTGGTTTTCACACTGTTGACGAGGGGAGAAAAAGGCAAGGGGTATGTCATATATAAACCATTGTGCGTATGTTTAAGGCACATCCGGGATCCAAACATCTACACCGGGATCTCCGCCCACGCACAAGCCACACACTGGCAGTCACAGTCTAAAATAACTTACGTTAATATCACAACAGTGCAGTGATATAAAACATTTAATTGGAATATGTATAAGTAATTAACAAGTGTCATTTAAATAAACCGTGTGTGAATAAGCAGCCATCAACAGTTCTCTTTCTTAAATTAATTAATTATACCGTTTTAATTAGTGCTCGATCACGGAGCTATAGACAGCTGGTTAAACGGTATATTTTCCGTACATTGATGATAGGCGATCGATCACGGAACTATAGACAACCTAAACATCATCACAGCATTATTATATCAGGGAATTAATCCGTAGTGTTTCAATCGACGCCCAAAGCGGAGTGATTGATTCCATAGCGTTACAATATCTAAATTAATTATAACTAAACAAGTCATTAAGTAAAATAAAAAGAGTCTTAATCAAGTCTGTAAATTAATAAACTAATAGAACACATAGATATATAAGTAAATTAAATAAACAAATTAACAGCTATAAAACACATAATAACCATTCAAATATTTAAAAACAATCACAAAATGGTTCATTAAACAGTAGTCCACAGTAACAATAAATGTCTACATCACCCGTTTACTTAGGCCAACACTTGTCCCACATACTGGACACGCTGGTTCATACACTGGACACGCTGGTCCATACACTGGACACGCTGGTCCATACACTGGACACGCTGGTCCATACACTGGACACGCTGGTCCATACACTGGACACGCTGGTC
>CABFOV010000425.1:31599-47600 GCA_902141375.1 Timema poppense | reverse complement strand
ACCCCGTAGTCCACCAGTCAAGTGAGAAGGCCGCGCTCTACCTACTATACAAGATGGGAAACAGCTAACAAGGAGCGCAGCCAGGATAAACAATGAGAGCGCGCTAGTCCTGGTGTTAAACACTAATCTTGTTACACCACCCTCTCCTTAAGTCTGTTGGTCCTGAACAGATATTGTTGATCTCCGGGTTTGTCACAACTGTGAGAAACTTGAATAACGTGACTGATAGTGGTGAGCTGTTGTCGATATCACTGCTATGCGACCATAAGATTCAAGCCACAACTATTCGGGTGTCTTATAAACATTAGTGGTCTACTGCAGCATCATTAAGAAGACATGCTCGTTGTGTATCTTTGTTGGTAGCCCCTAATGCAGCTCCTATCGTCCACCATTGTTGCTCCCAAAACCCGCTACTTCACTTTCTGTCGTGTCCCATAGTAATTTCTTGCACTCTGTCATCATGTTAGTTTAAATTCAACACCAGGTTTGTCTTTACACATTGATTCCGGTCATTATCCTTCTTGATGTCCATAGCTTTACCAATTTGTCAACTTACAAACGAACTCACATTTTTTTTTGCAACAAGTTTTTAATTGATAGTAAGAGGTGGTCCAGGGAATCCCACTGCAAGCAACGGCACTATTCGACTGCCATCCTTAGTCGCCCGTTCATCCGAAGTAACTTCCCTTTTCTGCACTCTGTAGCTACTCTGTCTTTGGCCAAGATCAAATCGTTTGTCACTCAGATATCGGTCAAGATGAAGGAACAACCAAACAAAGTCCACTTTTGTCGTTCGTTTTGCATTTCAGTTAAGAACAATGTCTATAGCTTTCATCATGTTGACCTTCACCTGATCATCTTCATCACCTACGTCATCATCTTTTTGCGAATAATAGTAACAAGCAGCAGCATCATCATCACCAACATTGTTGTCAGCAAAAGCGTCGTCACCAATATAGTTGCCAACAACGGATTCTTCACCGACAATGTCGTCATCACTGTTATTGGCGTCACTGACAGCGTCTTTGTCAACAATGTTGTTACCTCCACCGTAATTTTCAAGAGCGTTGCTACCCCCAGCGTAGTCACCAATAGCTTCACCACCAACACCGTAGCTATCACCAACAGCTTCATTGTCACCAACAGCATCGTCATCACCAACAGCGTTGTCAACGCCATCAGCGTCGTCCCCACCAACAACGTCGTCCCCACCAACAGCGTCGTTATTATCAACAGCGTCGTCATCAACAACAGCATTGCCATCACCAGCAGCGTCGTCATCACCAACAGCGTCGCTAAAAGCAGCGTAGTCACTAACACCTACAGTGTCATCCTCAGGATGATCACCACCAAGTTCATCATTCATATCAACGTCATCTAAAGCGTGTCAGACCCTGTCCACTGCTTTAAGAAGGTAATCTGACTGACTCTCTTGGGAACACTCTGCACTCAGTTGGCTGCCTATTGAATATATGGCTGATTTCAGTTCTTATTTAATGCTGTTCAATGATGTCGTCTGTTCTGCCATCTTGTTGTTCAATGACTTAGTTTGTGACGCGATTTGGTCCAGCCTGTTATTATTTTGTTCTGCCATGGCTTGAATAAGAGCTCTTAAACCCTGTATATCTGCGGCCATTTTTCTTGTCATCACCAAGCAAACACACCCCCAATATTCCACTTCTAACATCAATGTAACGTGGGACGCGTGTGACTTGGGATGGCCACGGTCCGTTTACGCGTGAGCGTGTGGACCACGAGTTCTTTTAGAGATATTGGGGTATGCTGCTGACTAAACACGAATGAAAATGCCCACGGAATATTCAAGGTTTTGATTATTAAAATTACCCCATACATACACACACTGATTAACTATATATCTAAATTAATTATAACTAAACAAGTCATTAAGTAAAATAAAAAGATTCTTGTTGTGCCTCACTTTTCAGTCAGCCCTTGTATCTTTCATCCGCACTTGCACCGGCCGCTCCAACCACCCTCTCTACTGCCTGGATCACCCACACAGACCATGTTCTCTAAGCCGTCCGTGACGCTTTCCCCACTGTAGTCAGCGCCAAAGAGAACTCCACTTCCTATTCACTCGCTTGGCGGCCATTATCACTCACGTTTTCCTGAACCAATGGGAATCTCTCTTTTCTCTTATTGGACAAGGCCAGGCAGCAGCGGAGGGTATATAACACGGTGAATTCTAGAGCCGATTCAGTGTTGACCCACCCTGGCGAACCACCATTACGAAAGAGCAAAATAAAGTGTCATTTTTTTAAAGAGCAATTTTGTTGGGACTCCTTTTTTCGTTCCTACCTTCCACCGTGACTCACGTTGCCGGGACAACTTCCTTCCTCCCACCGTGACTCACGTTGCCGGGACTACTTCCTACCACCCACCGCGACACCCGTGTTTCCGGGACTCCCTCTTTATACCCCTCGACTCTCACCATTGGCTGGTCCTCGTCATTGGCAGGCCAACGAAATGGTATACACCCACCGCTCCAGCAAAGCCCACCGAAGCAAGACCCTGAAGATCACATCCCCGGTCAAACAGTACTCCACCCGAGGTCCCCTCTCTTACCACCCCGTCGGTACCAACCAAACCCCCAGACGCCCCCACTCCACCCCAATACCTTCAAAATTCCCTAACCCGGAGGTAGCTATTTCCTCTCCTCGTCTTCTCCTCTCACCAACCATCCGACCTTCACCTACCTCAATTTCCCCTTTAAGCCCTGAGGGCTATCATTTGCAAGTGCTAGCCACCCCACAACCAGCATACGTTTTCTCCCCCATCTCCCTTCCTTACCCCCACCCACTAGACCCTCGGGACCGTTGCCTAGACACCAACGTCACCAGGAGACTGCACTTTGAATGAAGCAACCCGCTACACACGAAGACGCAGTTGGGGATGACAGTCTTAATCAAGTATGTAGATTAATAAACTAATAGAACACATAGATATATAAGTAAATTAATAAACAAATTATCAGCTATAAAACACATAATAACTATTCAAATATTTAAAAACCGTCACAAAAAGGTTCACTAAAACAGTAGTCCACAGTAACAATAAATGTCTACATCACCCGTTTACTTAGGCAAACACTTGTCCCACATACTGGACACGCAGGTCCACTCATTGGAAATGCAGGTCCTCACACTTGACACGCCGGTCCACACACGCTGGTCCTCTCCTGGTCTCACTGGTTGAGAACCAAGAACTAAGCACACCTGGCTATCGCTGAGCGTGTATATATAGGGGTGGTGGCAGCCAAAGGTCTCGAATCCTTCACTTCTAGAATTAAAAGGACCCAGATCCTTCTAGGCGTGTCTCCGTCCTTCCCCCTAACATCCCCCGTCCCCACTAATCCCCCAGTCAAGTGAGAAAGTCGCTGCCTACCTGCTAGACAAGGAGGGAATCAGAGAAAACAAGGAGTGCAGCTAGGGTAAACAATGAGAGCGCGCTGGTCCCGGTGTTAAACACTAATCTTGTTACAATACACTTACTTCTCAAAAACAGAATCAAAAGTATTATTCGAAATTATTAACAGAAAAGTAACAATAAATTACCTAATATAAAGAAAATTAATGCATTACTTGATAACGATAGTGACCTTCCTAATTTTTCATTGATGACACGTCAGAGGTTTCTTATAGATATTGGGTTTAAATTTGACGAAAGCGTAACTCTTTGCTTCTAGACAAAGTTATTATTGTGTGGTGGCATCGTTACTTAAGAGCTATAAAGCAATACAGGGAGAGCAACGGGAATAATGTGTTCACTGACTATATATGATTCAATTCCGGGCACACAATTTCAAAATCGTGGAGGTACACTGCAATGGCAGCATCCTCACAGGCAATAGGGGAGTGCCTAACTACAGGAAATAAGTTTCACTCTGGAAAAGATTCACTCATCATTTTTATTCATGAAGGCGATGTAAATTGTCTTATTCTCAGTGGAGAGATTATTTTCCATGGCAAAAATATTAAGACTATTGCGATGAAATAAATGAAAAGACATTTGAAAATTATTTCAAAGAGAAGTTGCTTCCAAATATATAATTAAACAGTGGTATAGTTCTAGACAATGAATCCATCCATTCTACAATCAGACAGATAATTCCAACAAAGATTAGCCACTATTACTATTAAGTCGTTTTTCGCAAGTAAAGGTATTTCTTGGGAAGAAACCATTAATAAAATTTTGTTTGTGGAAATTTTGGACAAAGATCGAGGCAATTATGAACGTAAAGTGCCGAACATGAAGATTTGCTACTGCAACCTTATCACTGTGATCATAATCTTATTGGAGGTATTTGGATTCAGGCTAAAATCTATGCTGCTTTAAGCTTAATGATGCCATCGTCTTCTGGAAGAAGTAGTGAGAAATATCACAAAAGAACATTGGCGTAAACATCTTCTGTAGCATTGTTTGCCACAAACTAGCCGAAAACAAACAATAACAATCAACTCACCAATTTTACCAAGTCCGCCGGCGGTAATATCTCCCATTCACCCACAACCCCAAGACGGGTGAAGTCACGAATGTGAAATGATCCAAGTCCCCTTAGCTGTCTTCTCGCGCCTGAGGTAGTGACGCAACGTGAGGTTACTATAAATAGATACACCTGTTTTTCTTGATGCGTGAAATCATGAAATGTTTACTAAATATTAACAATTTTATATATTATATAAAAAATCATAAAATGTTATCAAAATTACCACCTCGGTGGCCACGTGGTCTAACGCACCATTCTCGCAGCAAACTAAGGCTACCAAAGACGGGGAGATAAGGGCTTGATTCCATTAGGGTGCATTAAAGGTGGTTTTTCCTATAAGATTTTCCACTCATATTCTACGCAAATGTAGTGCACTTTATCTCTATTAAACCTTCCTAATTCCTAAACCATTTGGGAATTTATTACTTAGGCGTATAACCCAAGCGGGTAGTAAGACGTGGTGCTAATAAATAATTGTTAGAAAAATTGAGACACTATTTCCAAAAACTCGCAAATATGATAACAAGCTTGCAGTATTTTTTTTCATTTATTTAAGATATTTAACGTGCAATTTATGAACCGACTAATTATACCAACACACGAGAATTTATATGAGCTAAAACGAAAGGATACACCAATTTTGACGGGTAAGATATTTTCACAAACATTCCATGGTTCTTTTACATGTGACAAACGACAAACGACTGACGGATTTTCTTCCCATCTGAAGGGAGCTATGATGTGGATTTTTATCACTCAGGAAAAATCTACTGACTCCGAATGGGTTCGAGCCCAAGAACATCGATTGAGTCATGAGGTGAGAACTTTACTCTAAGACCACCCAGGTCGGCAGCTTGCAGTATATTAGTGTTAATTTCAAATATCCCGGAAAAGTATCAGAATTTTTTTTTTGTGTGATTCAACGCGTTTAGTGTAAATATAAGTGGTCTGAGAATAAAAGAATAGTAGTAGAACTTGCCACGCTATTTGCATCGTTACAGCAGCGCAAAGAATGTGGATCTGTGGAAGTTGTTGTTACACCAGTTTCTATGAAAGTAGATTAACCAAAATTTGTTTAAGAGTCTATGGAAGCCTTATGTATCCTAATGAATAATGTTGATACGGAGAGATCATTTTCTGTGTACAGGAATATAATGGAAGACGGAAGAAGCAATCTAATCCCTTTATAAATAAAGTTGATGACGTCTCTCTCGTTTTCTGATTTACCTTAAATGGTTGGTTGATGTGTGGTGTATTTATATAATTTATACAAATAAAAACAGTTCATGATTTTTGTTATTATTTCATATTCCTTTAAATATCATAACCTAAACTAAAAATCACTGTTTAGTTTAATAAATGAAGAAAAAATCGGTAAATATACTGAAATGACCTTATATAAAATGATAAAATCCTGTCAAAATTTTCACCGAAAAAAGGAATTGCCTTACATTCACTGCAGGCCTTAAATGGGGAGGGAAATATTGTTATAATGGTACAAAGACTGGGGTCAAAGTACATATAAATTGTAGTAGATTAAAAAATAAACGAAATTCAAATAAAATATGAACGACCAGAAGTACTGGGGAGTGGAGGAGGTAACAAGACGAAAATAAATTTAGGCTGTTCGAAAACAAAATTCCGAGGAAGATATTTGGTCCAAAAAAGGGATGAGGGTACGGAGGAGTGGAGTAAGTTACACAACGATGAGTTACATACCCTGTACTCTGATGTCCAAGAACATTAAATTATGGTCAATCGATTCATGACCAAGATTGGATCAATTATGAGTTGATTCAAGTGTTTTACATACAAGGGAAAACGTGGAAAAGATCAAATAAAAAGAGCTACCTCTAATCGAATTGCTAAGCTAGCTCGATTCTTCACTCAAAAATGTGTTTGAGAAAATATAAGATTTGTGTGTCATTAGGCTATATATTGACATGTAGCATGACATGTAACATGACATTTTAGATGTTAATTGAAAGGTTTCCGTACATCTACATTGTATCGAATTTAGTTTCATTGGATAGATCTACTAATTCTACACTGAAACCATGAAAAACACAGATTAATCAATTTTGACCTTACATGACCCTATAAGACCTTGAAATTGACCTTTAAATTCAAAATAAAGCTTGGCATCCACCCACATCATTTCCCACATCTTATGTGTGATTGATCAACCATCGATGCTTGCTATTAACATAAAATGTCGATGAAAGTTTTTCTGAATGACTTTTCCAAGTTTGGCTGGTGTACTATAAGAAACGATTCATTAATACTTTGCGTACTTTGCTACTGGTACTGGGCCCGGTTTGAGCACCTGGTTCGACTGCCGTGCGGCTTTATGTAAAGTGCATCTTTATAACAATAAATGAGATGTAGACTTTGGTCTTGAAGCACCCAAGGATCGTTTCCCATTTTTACTGTGTGTTTGACCATGTTAATAATGCTAGGCTAAATACATCCACTCGTGCAACAATCTGCAGTGCAGATTACTGGGAGATCAAGATTCGAAACTCAGCCGGGTTTGGTGGTGCTGGTTTCCCACTCAAATGAGGGTATATTTCCTCTAAATACAGCCTTTATAATTCCAAATCCAATAATATATGTGCGTATATAACACAATATTAAGAGGAGATTCAAATATATATACAGGGTGTATCTATTTATTTGGTAAGTTATTGTGATGTGGATAGTAGACCCCAAAACAACACAAAAAAAAATTATTGTGAACACATGTCCTATGTTAAATGGATTCAGAAATAAGATCTTATAATATAAGGCAGATATTATTAATAGCCCTAGTTGATACAGCCTTGTTTCATCCCTAGTAAATGATGTATCACTGCTGGTACACAGACATACATATACTGTACATATAACATAAGATTTTTTTATGTTATTTTGAGGTCTACTATTATTTACACACCCCAGTTAATTCTCATATAATTTCATACATCTTATATATACTTAGAACAAGTGACGTGTTTATTATACATTAATAGTAATTCTATTATACAATTTACCCACTTCAGGTGTCACGTGATCGAGGGAGTCACTCTCAAAATATTCCGAACTGCTGAAGTTGGGGGGATTGGGTTTCAAATATAGGTCGGGTGTACTGAGATTTTTTACTAAATTGGTTTTAAATTATCCCTCTATGAAAATGTTGGTACACTTTCTTTGAATTCAACCTTATTAATGCTTATCACATTAGCGTAAACAGTACATATGCGTATAAGCCTAACGATTAGTAAAACGTGGTGCAACGAAAAAAATATCCAGAAAATGTATGGTAATATTATTATTATTATTATTACTTTCATATCGCACCCGGGATGTCTGCAATTAATTAAACAAATGTGGAGGGTATGAGAAAGTAGAATTTAAAGGAAATGTATCCACCTTTGCGTGTAGAGAGAGAGAGAGAGAGAGAGAGAAAGAGAGAGAGAGTGAGAAAGAGAGAGAGATTGAGAGAGAGAGTGGGAAATTATTCGAGGGGAGTAATACTATCTTCTTACGACCAGCCGGATATCGAACACCAACATTCCTTCACCTTTAAACTAGACTACAAGCTCACAGGTAAGGATGGACACAAACGTCCAAGTTGTTCACTTATTTTAACTACTGATGTTGTAAATATGAAGAAAAAAAATCGTTGGGGGTTGAGTGAAGGGGAAAGAGAACGATAAATCATTTGAGAAACATCTACCTCAATATACTCGGCCGGAGTTAAAACCCTGACCTCCCCATCACCAGAAAACCAACCATTGAAAATGACTTAATTCAACGTAATGATTCCTATTGTAGAATTAACAAAACTACAATGGACTACAAGTTGAATCTACGGGAAAAAAAATTGGATATATCATATTAATTTATCACTATATGTCCCATTCAATCCTTATATCCTCGGCTACTCGACCAAGACCCTTTTCAAAGCACACAAAAAATGAATCCCGACTGGCGAACCATACCAATGCCAGTCAAGGTCGGAACCTGGTGCCTTCTCTTTATTATACTACTACGTTCGAGAAATGGGGAGATGACGTCACGTCTGAGATCGAGAATAGCCCAAGCAGGAGAGATTACGCGGCCGCCTGCTACGTTGAACCGCCACTAGATGGATCTTAATACACTTCCTCCCCCTTTAGCTCCCGTATGTTCCCCTTCTCCTAGATTCCTCTTCTCTTCCTCTGTTACTGCGACCGTATATAACTTGCCAGGAGTAACGATGAAATAACACTCTCGGCAGGGCATTGGTTGATGGACAAGCTAATTCTTTAGCGTGTATATATATCTACAATGTAGAGATATATTTCAAACATTCATTGTTATTTGTCTAAATAATGTTTCATCCTCAGACTTAAGAATTTATACTTTCTAATGATATTTATTAATTTAAAAATTAATAACGGAATCTTTTAACTAAGAATACTTGATGATAACCTGGTGGTCTAGGTGTAAGATATCAGACTTCTGTTCTGGAGTTCAATCCTCGGTCCAGCCACAGATTTATCTGTTTGCCTTAACCTTCCTTCATCTCTGACAAGAGGTGTATTAATCACAATTTGTGAATATGTCGAATTCCAGGCCTCCACCGTGGTTAGTACCCTACGTTAAACTATAGGTCCTCCATTTCATCTCACAATCACCCTTCCATTACACATTAGTGTGTGTATAACTCGAACGGGTAGTAAGCCACGATGCTAATAATAGTATTTGATGCTAAATTATCAAAATTACATTTTGTTCTCATTCTTTAATAATAAATGTGAAGTAATCTAATAGATAAAATAATAATACATTTTTAAGATTAAAACAAATTTTGTTAAAGTTTCATACAAGGCTTTTTAACATTATTATTATTAGCACTGCGTCTTACTACCCGTTCGGGTTTTACGCACTTACGCTAATGTGTAACGTTAGGATGATTGTCAGATGAATATGGAGGACCTACAGTTTAACGTGGAATCCGAACCACGGTGGAGGCCTGGCATTCCCCACATTCACAAGATGTCTTGTCATATGTGAAGGAAGGGTTTGGTAATCATATAAATCTTTGCCGGGACCGAGGATTGAACCCCGGACCCCCAGCACAGAAGTCCAACACCTTACCCCTAGACCACCAGGTAACCGCTTTTTAACAAATAACTTAGTTTAAATGAGAGTGCGGTTGATCAAACACACTAATCTTAACCTTGGTAAATTCGATCTATTGTTATGATTTTTGTCATGGATCATTTTGGATAGGATATCGTAAATAAATAAAAGATATGGAACAAGCAAATTTTAACTTTATTAGTATTGTTTTATGGGAATAGTGGTGATGTTTACTGCTAGCAAATGTTAGGTATTCTTCTGAGTCATTATGGACTTGTTATTTATTGGCGTTTAAGAAACTTCAACTCTATTGCGGGGGTGTGGTTGTATATGTTTATGTTTTTAGTCCGGCGAGCTAAAGTTGACTTTTATATTTATTTACATTATGTGGGAATTAGTAAAATAGCTATTCTTCGCTAACGAATTAATACTATTATAGTTGCCTTTTAAACATATTTTACCCATCCCTGTTTGATGCGAATATGATTACGATTACATTCAGACGTATAATTTTAATTTTGTATTGTTATCTTAAAGTAAATTATAGGTGAGTTGTCTTTTAGACACTCTTGAAAGAGAAGATAACTTGTAATTTTGCTTTATTTTGATTAATATGCTATTTGTGCTCTTGAAAGTGTAGGTAATTTGTAATGTATTAATTTCTCAATTATTACACCATTTTTCTACCGATGGTACTTCTATTGTACTATCCAACCTTCATTACTATGGTCGTTGAGGATTGTAAACCATTTCTAAAATATTGTTTATTTATGACAAATGATACGTTTTGCTCTATTAAAACGATGTAATGAGTTAAAATTTCAAGCTAATTCAAATGGAGCAACACTCACCAAACCCCCCTGTTGAACTCCAGCACTAAAGCATGTGGACCAACCTCCACTCTCTGACACACTACTCAAATGACTAAGTGGAGCTTTCGTTCGACTGACTGCTCGGGAATCAACCCATGCCCAGCCGGAAACAAAAGAATGAGGTTCCACGTGGCCGTGTCGAGTTGCGAGTTCCACCACTAGAGCCTTCTAGGTCTTTCTACGAGTTACCAGTTCCTTCTTTACTTGTTGTGTTTATGTTATTTCCTCCTACACCCTCTTTCCCTGGCCCCTTCTCTCTGTGAATACAGTTATGGGTATATATTGGTACTTTTGTTTTCAATAGTCTCTCAATGTACCGCCGACTGACCAAGGTAAGGTCAGCGACTTAAGGTCGGGGTCTATTATTTAGAGAAAAAAATATATATTTTCAGCGTAATGTCAAATTTATCGTTTTGTATTTAAATTCTTTTAAACATAAACTTTGTAATGTTTTGCCTTTTCACGCGGTTCATTGCAAATGCGGACGCCTTTCCGTCTCCTTATGTGAGATTACATTCAATAATTTTATACAATAATACCTTATTTGATATGTATATTTCAGGCCACTCTATGGAAAAACCTTACGTCTCGGGCTGACCACCCGTCCTTTCTTTGGTATCGTTAACTTATTGTATGTGGGATTATTTAGTTAACTTTCCTAACGTTGAGCAAAGGACACTTGTATTTTAGTCTTCAGACTTGGTCCAAAGATAGGTCCTTTTTTTTATGGTTGCTGGGCAACACTATGTTTATATCTTTAAGGTGCATATATATTTAACTTCTAATTATTAGTTATAATGTTAATATGTCTGTTAAGAGTTATAATGAAGTTTTTGCATTTCACACTTAATGCGTGAGTTAAATTGACTTAATACTTGAGCTTCTATGCAAAGGGTATATATATATATATATATTAATATATTAAGATTTATAATAATGTTGTTTTCTTTTAACACTAAATGCGCGGGATATACAAAGTTTGAACCATATACTTCCATTCTGACGCTTATATTTGTACCTTGGGATTTATGATTGTATTCATAACGTTCCTATGTCGAACGCGCTTGTTGTACTGACAACCAGCTTGATTACTAAAAATATTTATCAATTGTATATGTATTGTAAAGTCAATAACATCCTTTCTCTAAATGGAGTTATTTCAATATCTGGGATGATAAGCGCTTCACGCGATTCCATTGTATTTATTTTTTTATTATGTATATTCATTTTTGGTCGTTCTTAGTAATAAAAATAAAACACTGTCATTCTCAGGTAAACTTCTTGACTGAGTTTACCGCCACGCTCCCTTATATTTAAACAAGAGGTTTACAACTATTTATGAACCATTTACCAATATTGACGTCACGCTTATATTTTAATTAACCGATTCCCTATCAATAGTCTCAGAAATTATGATGATCGGTTTCCTTAAGTTATTATGGTTATCTATTGCTATTTTATTTTTGAATTTTCGTTTTGTTTAATCCCAACTTCCTTTTGTGCCGAGCAACAGCTAACTCATTCTTTCTTTGGGGAGTCTTCAGCTCGTCAATCCTGAGAATAAACTCTGTCATTCAATGTATTTATTAGTTATTTGTAGGCTCACCAAGGTTCCTTTTTAACTGGTCAAAAAAAAGGGGGGGGGCCTGGATCTTTAATTATATTAAACTGATTTCTAGCACTGTACGCACTAAATAATATTAGAGCTTAGGAAATTTATCTAAAATAATTTGTATACATATGGGGTGTTCTTTAGTTAAACGGATACACTTTGGGAAATGCTAGTGGATAAAAAAGCTAACTTAAAATCTCTTTAGGAGATTTGCTAATTTTTGCTTTTTTTTCGTGCAAACAGAAAAAATATAAATAAAAACAAAATTGGTAGGTATTATATAAAACTTTTTATTTATTTACTTTGTTCAAATTGATGGCCTCCAGTCTGGAGACGAGCATTGCACCTATCAATGAAAGAACGAGTGACTGACCAACCGACATTGTGAGACTGTTGATTCTTCGCACGCTTGCATTATCCTTTGTCGTAATGTTTGAAGGTCATTAGCAGGCACTTCATATCATCGAGCTTATATACAGTAGCCCCATGACCTCTTTGGTGCTGACTGACAGCATATAGCTGACTTCTGACAGTCAACATTTAGGAATAAACCTAAATTCTGACTGTCAGAAGTGACAGCTGCTAAACACATGTTTTTGCAGATCATATGGTTCGGCTTAGGGATTCATAATTTGGTCTGGTAACTTTTCAAAGCCGTCAGTCACCACCAAAGAAGTCATGGGGCTACTGTAGTTGGGTAGATATATATAGTGACGTCATCCTCGCTGAAGCTTGCACGGTATGAGGCCGAACCACGTGACATTGGGCAGAGTTCGGCTGCCAGTGGGAAAATTACAAAGGAGCTACTAGGGTGTTGTGCTTACGGATGTTCCTAAAGATGTGTGAATAATGTGCCAGTTTCTTTATACAGGTACAAATGACTAATAATTCACCACTAAATATGTTCTCCAACTACAGACAACTGTTTGGCGTTAGATCAAACCAGTATCTTGCATCTTTACACTGATCAGCCGAAATTCGTTCTTATGACGATCCTTTTGTTTTCGAAATCAATCGTTACAGTAATAAATTAAATTATATCAGTCTTTCACACACCCAGTACTTTCAAAAACACCCCCACATGGATTTTATTAAAAATAACTTACTTAAAAACCCTTATACAGTATTGTTGCATTATTGTTTTCCTTTGTTATGTCTCTTATTAATCCTTTCAAAATACTATATTGAAATTAAAATATGTTTCACAGGATCACGAATAATTAATATATTTCAATGATTGGTTAGATCATATAACATACAAAGTATCTATTAAACCACAAAAACCCAATTTCTTTTAAGAACCCGCTTTTTATTCAACCATGATCCAGGTCAGCATTGTTCATCCAGAAGGTCCTGTCAGTTGTGATCTGTTGAAGCTTTCTTCTCACAATTGTGACATAGTGACATATAGCTGGTTTTATAAAAGAAAAGTTATTAAGACCGTTAATTGTGACAAATGTTTTGCCTCAGTTCAAAGTAAATCAATTGTATCATCAAGCTCCATGCTATTGAACCATAAAAATATGGGTGGTTTGAAAATAACACCGGACAACGTCATACACATTTGTAAAACTGCAGTGACCACTTTCCGAGTAACGAAAGCTATGGGTAGAGTAAGAAAATACCCAGTACTGTATTTTTTTAGCACTGCATCTTACTACCCATTTGGGTTATACACTTATGTACTAATTACGCTTGGAGTTTTATAGATTAGGAAGGCTATGGGGAAAAGGAAACGTTCCCTCATTTGTGTAGAGGAAGAGTGGAAAGGCATATTGGAAAAACCACCCTCAGTGCATCCGAATGAGATTAGAACTTCCCCGTCATCGGCAGTCTAGCCTACTGTGAGAGTTGCGCGTTACACCACGTGGCCAACGAAGCGGGTATGCATATATTATCATTATACTACTTTAAAGCCACATGGCTGACTCACTCACTGACATTAATGTTTACCCATTTCCAGATGAGATAGAAACTTGAAATCTGGCAAACCTATAACTTCTAGCCTGTAACCGACTGGAGAATTCAAAAAAGTTAGAAATTTTAATTTTTGGCCCTAGAAAAAAAATGCAAAATGGCGGAGTAACTCTAAAGTCAGTGCGGATCTTTCTTTGGAGGTTTCTTGTAGCTAAACGGTAAGACCTATCAAAAAATGGCGCTGGAATTACATTAGTTTACATCCACTTGAAAATAAAATTCACTTAGGGTTTGAGACGGAGACCCCAACGAGCAAAGTGAGTACTTTTACTAAACCACTAATTGATTTTTACGATGATTTTGGAGACATTAGGCTCTTCACTATAGACACTGTTTTTTAATTCTAAGGGAAGGATTGATCCAACATAAACGTCTCATATATTCTCAACAAACCCAACCTTTCTTATTAGTTTGGTGTTGACCCATGATAGTAGAAGTTTTTTGGATATATAACTCATCGTAGTGAAATTCTAAGATCATCCTGAGAATAGTCACAGCAAAAAAATAACAATAAATGAGATCCAAATGAGCAATAAATGTATGCGTCATGCTATGCGCCGCTACCACGCACCAGCTAATCTGAAAAATATCACGTGGTCTGCCGGCTGACGGTGGTGGCTTCACGTCTCTAAGCGCCCAGCGCTCCCTCTACCCAACTACAGTAGCCCCATGGCTTCTTTGGTGCTGACTGACAGCTCACAGCTGATAGCTGACAGCTTTAAAAATATATCAAACTAAATTACGTATCCCTGCGCCGAACCAGATGATCTGCAAAAACATGTGTTTAACAGCTGTCACTTCTGACAATCAAAATTTAGGTATATACCTAACTGTTGACTGTCAGAAGTCAGCGGTGAGCTATCAGTCAGCACCAAAGAAGCCATGGGGCTACTGTATATAAGCTCGATGCTTCATATACTTTTAGCTTGAGGGCTTCTCATAAGAAAACCAAAATATAATAGTGTTAAATCAGGTGAACGTAAAGGCTAAGCCACAGATACATCACAACCAATACATCTTCTAGAAAAAATTATATTAAACCGTTGCCGATGACCTCTGTAAAAAACAGTTTTTTTAAAAAAAAAAAGTTCTTAGCTTTTTGCGCGAAAAGGAAGCTAAAATGAGAAAATCTCCTAAATACATGTTGAGCTAGTTTTTTGATCCAATACCACTTCTCAAAGGTTAGCCGTTTAATACGGAACATCCTGTATATATGTATATATATGTATGTTTATGTATATATATGTATGTTTATGTATATATATATACATACATACATACAGGTATAACTATATATATATATACAGGTATAACTCGCGATACTATTGGTCGCTCTTAGGTAGCTGACGATTCCACAAGTCCATCACAGACTCAGCTTTAAACTATGAATGAAAAATGACTCTTAGTATAGGGCGAGTCGTGGATAGCTTAGTGGTAGAGCTTTGGCACGCTAAACCAAGGATCTTGGGATTGATTCACATGTCCAGGTGTAATTTTTCAAAAAAATTAGATTATATTTATATATGTTGTATACAACTAGCGCCAAACGAGCTAAATTATTTTTTGAAGTTTAAATAACATATTTACAATAATAAAGTAATATATTCATATTAAATAACATAGTCTACATATAAAATTGAAACTAGCATGAATAATTGTTCATCATCTGTATTATTATCAAGACAACAAAGGAATACATTTGACATATAAAACAAAAACAGAATACAGCACAACACTCAACATCTTTTGTCAGTATGTACGATATAAGACCAGTTCTGGACGCAAGTATACATTATATTCGAGTTTCACATATTCCCAAGAACACTTTTCAAGTGTTTTCATAAACTTGTTTGTATGTACAAATTTTGTAATTGAATTCAATTAATGTTTCTCTTAAGACAATATCAATATGAAAGAATTACCC
>CABFOV010000425.1:0-31528 GCA_902141375.1 Timema poppense | reverse complement strand
AAAAAAAACTTTCATCACTTTATTTTTAGTTTCATATATTATATACACATCCAACAATCCCGAAGTATTTAAATTGATATATCTTTGTATAATTATGTACATAATACTCTCTTTAATTTCTAACTGTACAGTAACTATAAGGAATATGTATGAATTATCCTGAAAATGTATTTACAATAAATCTGCAAAGCAATTTTGTATTTTATGAACGGAAGACATGAATAAACAAAATTATCATATAAATAATCAATGTCATTTCATACATTTAAACTCAAAATATTTTATTTATGTACAGAACAATAATTACATTTCAATGAACGAATCTTGTACACAACTTGTACAATTTTTTTTAAAATGTTCTCAATACGACACATACAATATAGTGTTTTTTTTCTTCCAAACTTTAAGATTTCACTAAAATATAAAAACTACCATCGAAATGGCTTTCTTCCATTTGAAAGTTTTCATGTTGATCGTTTGACTCGGTATTAATTTTCACGGAACAATCTTTTATGATTTGAATTTTTTTTAAGCACGCACAAAGTCAGCCTTTGACCATAATTGATTAAATTCCGATATGTTTTTAATTGATATATCTATTTCTGAATGTTTATGGAATGCCCGTAACAGTGAGATTCAAAGTTTTAACTTATTTATTTCTATACTTTGGACAAGTAAACACAACTAAATTTTGATGATTTGATAAATACGATATGTTTATGGATGAAACTCTAATGGATTTTGTAAGGCTTGAATGGGATATGTTAGTTATCCTATTATATTTTATGTACTCTCTAAAATAATATTACATTTATCATTTTATAAAAGCTTAAAGTAGTTTTTCAAAATACCTTTATTTATTTTAACATAAGCAAAAATTGTTTAGTTCTCTTAGCGAAAAAAAAAGTTCATCTGCATTATGTTACGAAAGTTATTTTCATTAATTTAAAAAAAATATATATATAGTTTTTATGCAAATTTCTTAGCCAAAATATATACTATTGAATGCAATTATGGTTGAAAACACACATCAAAATAAAATAATACTACCTATAAGGCAAATACAAACACCATCCAGAAGTAACACTTTTTCAACAATTTTTTTTACTCTTCCAAATTAGATTTGTCTATAACCTTATTGATATGAACTACATAAAACATAGTAGCCTAAAAGTAAATTTGACCTAACTCACAAACTAAAAATGTCATTTAAAAATATATTTGAATTTAAATTTCACTACGGTAGGCCATTTTGGATTTTTTAATCAACATTTGAGATGAAAATGTAAAAGTATAACTTTTTTACATTCACTCCCTAAACAAGCAAACATCCAATCAACTTTTGAACACCTGGCGCATTGCTAGGATTCGCATTTTGCGTTTGTTTTTATATATAGCTTAGTGCATGTGAAACAACATAACCTTGAACTTTCAGATCAAGCTTGAGTTTCTTAGAAATGTATTTTTTTTTTCACCAACAGTGACAAAAATGATTTCCTTATAAAAATTGATCTTGCTCAGAAAATAAAAATAAAAGAATTATATGTAGTCTTTTTTGAAGCACACGTCTCGAGCTATTTTTTTAAAAAGAATTTCCCGATTCATTCTTGAGACTTTACATGATAAGTCGCCGTACTCAGATGAAAAATCGCTCAAGTCAACTTTATGTCTTGTTCAAATAAGACGATTTGTAGTAAAGCCAGACACCAATTCAGACATTTTGTGATTTTAATTCAAATCTAGAGCTCACTATGGTCCTTTTTTTTTTTAGAAAATTAAGCAAATTTTTCTTATCAAATCGGGAACCCTCTTATAATAGTATCCATACATTCACCGGTTAAGGCTGTCCCATAAGCCATTTGATAATAACTTTAACATCATATTTATATTTTTGTAAGAAAATTTATGTGATTTATGAGATTTCCTATTCATAATAATTCTAAAACGAATATTGTTGGAATCCTTCCACGCTATTTTCATGGTTATACACTTTGGTGTTTTATTTAAGCTTTTCGGACAAAGCTTTAAAACTTCAATACATCTGTGAAAATTTATTTATGTATCAATGTATATAGTGACGAAGGTCCCTAACAATGCTCGTCTTAGAGTTATGAATGGTTGATTTCAAAAACAAAATATTTTTTTCCCACAAAAAATGAGATGTTAAAAATAACTAAAATGGGGATGGGACAGCCTTAATGTAAATTAGCCAACAGCTTTCGAAATATAATTTTACTTTAAAAAAGTGGAGTAATTTTGACACCAATACTAAAATATTTTAATTAAAATTATACATGTTTAAATCTATTAATTAGCTCACTTTAAATAAACGCTATTCGAAAGGATCTCTCTTTATACGGAAAATGCCACATTGACTTAAGGCCATTCGACTATAAAAGTTTATTACACAATTTTAATTAAGGGTATAAATTATAAGCTATAAATAGTAGTTCAATTATTTCAAATCATTATAGTTCACGAGCAATAAGGGAACAAATATGTTATTTTATGCTTTTTGCGTATTACTCTTAAGGTAAAGTACCTAATTAGTGTAACTAGACAATGAAGTATTTATAAAATGTTGATTTTTTTTTATCATATAAGCAATTTAAACGAGGAAAAAGTAGATAAATTCTAATTGTACATAAATACTCTTCTCTTTGTACTCGATAAAATTATTTTATCTCATTTTGTGAAGGACAATGTCATTATGTAGAATTAATTTTATTTTACTTAACTTTACTCGTTTATTTTATTAATATATCCAAATTGATCACTGCAAATATAAATTTGAGAGGTGTATTTTATGATGTTTCTTGTTTCAACTGTACCGATTGTATGGACAACATCGACTAGCAGAACATAATATTCCCGGCTGAGGCAGAGGGTTAGATAACCCCAACTAATGACACACCCAGTTAAAGAGAACGCCGGCTTCCTTATATGTTCAGTGTTTCTGGAATGGACTTAGGTATCGATACTTGTTGTCCTCTCCAAGATATCCCCCTCAAGCACATCTTTGTTAAATTCCCAGACAAAATTTTATGGACCAAAAAAATCTCAATAATTCTCATTGTCGAATGACTCAAAAGGTGTTTAAGAGAGTTTCAAATTATGATTAGCTTGTTAATTTTGTTTTTTTGGAAATTACTTTTATTTTTTGATCAAATAAAATTTTATTTTAAACCAAAAATTACAGGGGACCTTCTCCAAATATTTATTTCTATAAAATATCAAGCGTTTTTACTAAAGTCTTAAAAATTGACTTAAACTTCAATTAATACTTTAAGGTTGTTTCAATGATATGTAAAACGTTAAGTAAGTTCCCCAAAAATGTTTACTTTACAGGTTTCCGAAAAATAATTCAAATTTTGATTAAAATGGGAGTGTAGAGAAAGTGAAAAAAGGGAAGTATTTTTGCGGTTTTTATTTTAAACTATGTTTTCCTAAATAATTCAAATAGTTTTTCCAGTAGAAACAAAGCGTTTGGTTTTCTTCACATATTAGTATCAACAGGTCTTGAATATCTGTCAAGGGTGTTTTAGAATGTAATGAAAACTTTGTATCGTCATTTAAAAAGTTTCACATCATATTCTAATAATGCTCATGACAGATATTCAAGAGCTGTTAATAACTCTATGTAATTAAGATAAACTCCATGTTTCTAGTGGAGCCATATTTGATTTATTTTCCCAAAAAATATTTTGTAATAAAAACAGAGAAAACACATAGATTTTATCGAGTTCCCTAGACTCCTACCTTATTTATTCTGAAGTAACTGCTACATTAAATACGAAAGTAACAAACCACGAGGATAAACCGGGCTAGTAAAATGGCAATGATTTTAATTCTATTAACTCACACGTAACCACTCCATTTTTTGAGCATGAACAAGAAATTGTAATTAAAACAAACTTATCACTGTGTTCTCTTGTCACTATTTTGTATCGTTGACACCAAATGGTCCAAATGCTAGTTTCTTTACAGTTTAGTTATGAATGTAGTTCCACCAGTTTCGATAGTAAACGCATCTCGAACATCCAAATATAGTTTCACGACGGCGCACTTTTGTTTCACACGTAATAGACTTTGACTCATAGTTGTTGTTCGCATCATACACAACTCTCCGGAAGACGGTTGGCCATCAGCCGCTCCTTAATGGCCGTGCCATTCAGTTCGGGGTCCACGACACTTGTCTGGCCCGTCTCCAGCGTCACGTGATTTCCACTACTCGTGCTGACCGGTAGCCTGAGGTCCTTGGGGCGGTGCTCCCACGAGTACGAGGGGACAGGCTGTGTGTACTGGTGGAGCTGTAAGAAAAAATATATAAAAGGTTAGAGACAAATATACATCATCTTCAGAGAAATTCTAGTCCAAGTGGACCATTCGTCACAGACCGATTTGTCAAATGACTGAATACGATTTGAAAGAAGATACATTTTTCAGATAAATACCACGCCATAACAAGATAAAGAGAGAACTAGATTGTTAATAAATAGTCTATAGCTATTAGAGCATTATTATTATTATTATTATTATTATTATTAGCACCGCGTCTTACTACCCGTTCGGATTATACGCACTTACGCTAATGTGTAATGGTAGGGTGATTGTGAGATGAAATGAAGGACCTACAGTTTAACGTGGAATCCGAACCACGGTGGAAGCCTGGAATTTCCCACATTCACAAGATGTCTTGTCAGAGGTGAAGGAAGGGTTTGGTAATCAGATAAATCTTTGCCGCGTCCGAGGATTGAACCCCGGCCGCCAGCACAGAAGTCTGACACCTTACCCCTATGCTGCCAGGTCACCGACTGTTATTATAGCAATTAATATTCAACTTAGGTGCCGTAGGAGGAATATACTAAAAGTGTACAGAGCTACAGAATATGTGACTAAAATAAATGTGAATTTTCTTATCATAATATTGTGAGCAAGAATAATTAGAGGTGCTAGTTTTTGTCAAATTATTATAGTTTAACAATTAATCCTCTTTAAGATAATCATGGTTTTGTCAAAATAATTGCGTCTCAAATATTAAATTTATCATATATTTACAAGTTAAATTTATAGTTTCAGTGCGCATTCTAGAAAAAAAAGTTTCTTTAGCGTATCTTATAACTTTTATTAAATATGATTTTATATGCCCAATTTATTGACACTGTCCAATAGCACGAATATAAGAAACACAACTAAAAGGTGCATTATGTTCCGTTTAAATGGAGAGAGCCTTCTTTAGCTCTCATGAACGATTTTAAAATGGCTGTTCCAAAAAATGATAAGAAAAAATAATTACGATTTGTTCTAATCCGACATGCCACAGAAAAATAAATTGGGTTTTGATTCCCGGTTGGATGTAATGAGGGTATTATATTCTTAAATATTTTACCATGAAAATGTGTGTACATTTCCACTATATTCTACCTTCCTTGTTCCTAATTCAATGGTTTAAATACGTGAATAGCCTGGACGTAAGATGCGGTGTACGTAGAACCCCACAAGGGTTAATATAAATATCTAATGAGTTAAAGCGATGAGAGAGGCAATTAAGAGGAAATTAACCGTAAGGAAGGAGATCAAATTTAAACACGTTTCGTTCGAAAACCACCCCTGGCTCACCCATTCTGGGCCAGACAGGCACTTTAGTTAATAACTGATAACTGACCGGACATCACACTCTGATGCTACACACGCACGGGCAACGTTTTTCTACATAATACATTAAACTACTATGTGAAATTTTGAAGAAAATTTTTTAATAGTTTAATAAGGAACGAATAAGAGTATTTATAATAGAATTAGATTTTTAGTAAAGTTGTACAAGTTGTGTTAATTTAACTTGAAATACATATGTATATAATGTAATAATATAATAATAATATAGGTGCTATAATTTGATTAATATATGAAAGATTGGTAATAATAATTACATGTTACGATACATTGTAATAAAAATATGATAAAAATCATTGACATTATAACAAACATCTAAAAATGTTCAATACATTTTAATTTTTTTTTTTTAGACTTTTGTGTCAAATTATATTAAAACTATGTTTGTAAGAAAAGGATGATGTGACCATACATAAATTAAGTATCTTGTATTATATTGAGAACTAAACAGAATTAGTTGTAAGAATGAAAAAATATAAGAATAAATATACATATATAAATTTGGATTTCCCCTGTCCCTTGTAGAACTAATGAAATCCCTGCAACGTTATTAAAGCTACGACATAGTTCGATGCTACGTCGGCATCATCCTCGGGTCAAAGTTAAAAGCTATATAGTTGAGTGTTCCATGTTGTTTGAGAAAGGAAACTCTGTGTGAATAACTAACTTACCATGGAGATATTTGTAAAAACCAGAAGACTACAACATAAACTTGTGCCTAATTTGGTAGTAGAGCAGGTCATACTTTTCAACGATGTTTAAGTAAAAAAAGCATGCGCGGAAGAGATACAAGTTATCAAACATTAAGAAATTGGACCGTTTCTTGTAATTAATTCAAAATAATCATATTTGTTTCTAAAAAGAAAAGAAAAAAAAATGTGATGGAAGTTTGTTTTACAAACATATTTAAAATTCAAAACATATAACAGTTTGTTTTAAAATAAACATTAAACTTTTAATTATAAATACACAAAATATTTTATGCAGAGAGTTTTTTTTTGGTAACCTAAACTCAACTTCTCTACAAAAAGATAAACAAAATTAATGTATTTCCCATAGTAGAAACTTCGATGGTTAGGGTGGGTTCGAGGTGGACGCAAGAAGAGGCCAGTTTTCTTGCAGTTTTTATTCCAAAACATTTTTATTTACAAAAATAAATAAAATATTGATCCAGTACAAACATAAAGATTAATTTGATTCACATGTTGATATCAACAATTCCTTAATATCTGTCATGAGCAAAGTGGCATTATCTAACATTTTTTTTAAATTAAGGGGAAAAGATGTCATTAAATTCCAAAACACCATTGACAGATATTCAATAAATTTTGTAATCACCATTTGAAGAAAATTAAATTCTATTTTTGTACTGGAGAAATATTTGCTTTATTTTGGCTATAAAAATGTTTTTCCACAAAAAATTAAAAAGTTTGTATTTTTCTCGCGTTCCCTTCCATCCTAACTTAAAAGGTTAAGCTGTTTAGTGAAAGTGTGTGTGTGTGTGTGTGTGTGTGTGTGCGCACGCACGTGCACATTTCATAATACATTTTTGAGAAATTAATAAACTGATCTTTGAAAGTAAAATTTGAAAGATTTTTACTAACTAAAAAATACAATTTATACAAAATATTTAAAGTATTTATTTATTAAATGTTGTTTATAAGCCTATATTAAGTTGATGGGATTAATAAATATATATTTGTCCAGTGATGTCAAATGATGGTCAGATCTGACCCTTGGGATGAACTACTTGAGAACCCAGTAATCTAGACTATTGATTTGCATGTGGTTTAAGCCGGGGCTATGCGGATCTAGGACAACATTTAACTCAAATACACTCTTATCGTTAGCTTAGACGTAAAATACAAATGTTCTGGTTTGCCGCCGAGGGAGACTAGGTTTTAGAATCCTGGTTGCGTGTACTAAGGGTTTAATTTATCCCAAATCAATTTCTTATCCAAATACAAGCAATTGCGGGTATATTAAATCTAAATTAAAACCTCCCTATGCCCATCCCATCAGTATTAATTAATATGCGTACATTTCGGATGGGAAGTAGTATGTAGTGCATATTATAAAAAAGTAAGAATTTCATACTTCAAGAATCCTACTCTCTAATCATAATCGTGAATTTTCTTTTAAATCTCGAATCCAAATTTGAATCCTCGAATATTTAGAATTTACAATTTTATTTAAAAAGAAAAATTTTAAAATATAATTTAAACAAAGTTTATTACACTGACAAATTATACTTTTTGTTATGACTATTACGACAAAAAACTTAAAGAGAACACTTATTTTCGCAAAATGATTATAGAGCCATTAATAAAATTTGTTCATTTTTGTGATTTTATTACTCTTCAAAATATACGTGTCTATATATCTTATTTTAATAACTGCTTATAATTTTAATTTGAACTCATGTTATACATAATTGTATTCTAGATACCTTTTTTGAGATATTCAAGAATCTCTTATCTCTCAAATACCATAGGAATTGAGGGATTAGAGGAATTGAGGATTTGAGAGGCCCATCTGTGAAAATGTCATCCTCCGTTGATATTAGTTAGTCTCAAACAAACACTTGATCGATAGCAGATTTTAACTTGAAGTTCAACGTGTCATTAATCTCTTAAACACTAAATACACAAGAACAGGATTCAAACCCAAACCTTTTCATCACCGAAAATCCGGGCTACACGAGAATTACACTTTTGTCTGCGTGCTAACTGATGCGGGTGATGTTGTCTGCTATACTCTAATTTTTTAAATTTGTTATAATAATTTTTTCTTGGCTGAATTTACAATACCATTTACATTTTAGATTGAAATTAAAAGTTGTTTAAAATCATCTTGACTGTAGTTATACTATTTTACCCGTAGAATCATGAGGGTGCATTTCCTCTAAATTTTTCTCATCATCATTATCACGTGAATAAGTTTTGCTTATTAATTATTTGAAGAATTTAGCTCGCAATTTTAGAATAAATTAGTTATATAAAACATGACTTACAAACTGACTTAATTCTAGAATAGAGACAGCCCCTGTGTCCGGCCATCAATTATTTATACCTCTGAAAGGGAAGTCCTTGATTTCAGCAATAGCGATCTTGCCAGGAATAAAACTCGATACTCTTTACTTAATTTAGTTTAAATAAGAACCACCAACTTAAAAAGATGTAGAACCTAATATTAGTTCTTGAATAATCCATACATTAAATATACAAGTAATAAATAAATACACTCGATAGTCTTTGGAGAAAAAATTCACTGGGAAACTTTTTTTTATGAGGGCTAAAGTTAAGAAATTATCCTTAAACTGTGGTATTTTATTTATGGAAATGGCAGTTATGAAACTTTAAAAACACTAAACAAACCTCAATTATTTCAAAATTTTATGTTATAGTGCTGTTAAAAAATGATTATATGTTATAGCAAAACTAGATTTATGTAACTAACCTTTCCTTTGTTCTCTAAAATTTCACTTAAAACGTTGCTGAAAATGATCTAATTTCCAGATTTTATGATTTAAAAAAAATGTATAGTGTAAGTTTCTATTAATCCTTTAAGGGGGAAATGTAGATCATTTTTACCCCCATTTTGGTGTGAAACATATTGTAAAACACAAAACACTTCTTAAATAACGACAGATTTGTGGACGTTTGTAACGCGTTTCATAGCTTCAATAGGCGGTAGGAATGTAGAGATCGCGAGAAAAAGGAAGTGTTTTTGCAGTTTTTATAGCAAAACTTTTTTTTGCCAAAATAAATCAAATAATTCTCCAGTGGCAACATAGAGTTTAATTTTCTTCCCATGGTGATGCCATTAGTTCTTGAATAGCTATCATGAACATGGTGGCATTAGATGAAAAACTTTTCAAATGAATAGAAAAAATTGTCATTAAATTCCAGGACACCCTCGACGGATAATCAAGAACTGTTGATCTTACCAGGTGAAGAAAATTAAACTCTATTTCTAATGAAACAACATTTATCTATCTTGATATATTTCTCTATAAAAACTACAAAATCACTGTATATAGATCCCCGTTCCTTACATCCCTACCTTAAATTGGGACATCGAGATTCAAACGCACTTAGTCTAGTTCTTCCACTGAGTCCTTCGATTATTTTCATGGCTATCTCCGACTCTTATCTCCTCTTGTTCTGCTTCTCCTCTGCAGTTCTATCAGATGCAAGGAAATAGCGCGAAGCCAAAATGTGAATGACGGTATCGAGTAGGGATAGCCAATCCGGTCTTATTGTTGACTTCGGGAAGTAACAACAAAAGAAATGGCTTCGAGTAGCCCCTCATTCTCGTACTATTGTACAGTTAGATTGAGAAAGGGTGGCTTGAGGGAGGTTGGAGGGGAAGGAGGGGGGGGGGAGAGAGAGTTCAGAACATTACAGATTATTGGACTGACGAGATATATCCACCACTGCCCTCTCGAATAGCCCTTACCTTATTTTTTGGTAGAATATTTGAAATTGGTTAGTCATGGATAATTCTAACAAAATATTACGTTTTAAAGTAAAATTTTCATAGGTAAACTTTATCAGACAGTTATAAATATTACTATATATACTTTTATATAATTTTATTCATACGTCAGGTAATGAAATCTGAAAACTTTTCATAGATAATATCAATACCTACGAAATAGAACTAAATATATATTTAAATGCTACCAATTTTGTCTATTTTTTTTGTATTTTTTAAAGTTTCTACTTATGAAAATTAAACTGTATTTTATTAGGATACTGTATTTGTACATAGAAAGTGAAATTCAGGGGGAAAATCTTTTAACAATTCTAGCAATGCAAGCCGAATATAAAATCGATGATGAAAATAAAATTCACCACTAAAAGGACTCACTCAGAATTGTTTATTTTAAAATAAGATATTACAGATATTTCACAACTTAATATAGTCTATATCATAATGGGACCATTCATTCCCAATTTTTCAGGGACAGTCAGTCCCCTAAAAAGAAAAAAAAGAAATCATAGTCCATGTTTTGTTAATACATCATGCGATTTGAAATTGGTATAAATTAAATAAGAACTACCCAATTCAGTATTCGAATGATTTAAGTCTAGACTGTCCAACCGGTGCGGTGGCACCTCGGCAGTATATTTTACGGCCCATGTCACATTAGTAAAGTAATATAATAATAATAATATTTAGCACCGCGTCATACTACCCGTTCGGGTTATACGCTTTAAGTACTAATTTCTCTAATGGATTAGGAATTGGGAAGGTTGAATTAAAGGAAGTGAACCCGAAAATGCGTGGAGGGAGAGTGGAAAACCATTCAGGAAAAACCACTCTCAGTTCACCAGACCGAGATTCGAACCTTGATCTCCACGTCCTCAGCAGTCGAGCTCAACACGACAAGCGCGTTAGCCAACTACGCCACCGAGGCGGGTAGTAAAGTAAAGGAATATATATATAATGTAATCTATAAATTATTTAAGCATGGTCAAAACTTAATTGTGTAAAATGAATTATAGACCTATATATTATAATTATCTGTACTGTAGTGTATATCAATTGTTATAATACTTTCAATGTAATATATTAGTATCGTAACTAAAAAAACACACACATATATATATAAAATGTAATCTATAAATTCTTTAAGCATGGTCAAAACTTAATTGTGTAAAATGTATTATAGACCTATATATTATAATTAGCTGTACTGTAGTGTATATCAATTGTTATAATACTTTCAATGTAATATATTAGTATCGTAACTTAAAAAAACACATTGTTGATACTGCATAGGTCTTATTTCTATGTGTGCAGCCCACACACTGTCTAGGAATATAATATAAGGCCCTTAGCTAGCTTCAAGCTTGACAGCCCCGATCTAAGTTACAGGGGTCACCAAACCATCGATCGTGAGCCACCGGTAGCTCGTAGTACCATTTTCGGAAGCTAACACAAGATTTTATGTTTTTCCATAAACATTAATTTGCATCATAATATCTGAGTCCGAGTATGGATGGTGACAATGAAGGAGCACTCATAACAGTTGATTAAATATCACGTAACACTTTCAGAACGATCGCACTTAATCATAAATGGAGCTGATTGCTTTCCAAACAGACTTTTCGTAGAAAGGTTTTGCCTTTAGTTTACGATATGTGTGACCTTTTGTCTCAAAGTTATAGTAGATACACCAAGAAAAGGCGTTGTTCTGCTGTGTGAATAACAATTTTCAACTATGAAGGTGGCGAAAAACCAATACAGAAAATACTCACAGATAAACATCTTAATAATTGCATTCTAATATGAGTGATAAGTTAATAATCAAACAGTAAAAAACCGTAGCTGAAAGGGACTACCAGTCTTCTCAGTAATCCACACTTAAAGTTTATTATTTTACAATTGAAATGAATTTTGTCTAAATTCATCCAACCGAGTCACATATCCCATTCTCGTTTTCACAAAACATGCAATGTCTCTGTACATATTACAGTAATAGTCTATATGCGAAATGTAGAATCTTAAAACTATGTAGCTTACCAAACACATTTTCACTTCCTCCTATTAAAATAAAGTATTGTAACAGTGAAAATTTACAACCTCAAGTTGATGATTAATCCTCACGTTTTATGTGTGTCCGAACCCAAAAAAACCCAATATTGTCTGTTTCCAGCCACACATATGAAAAGGTTGTATGTATTTTTATCTAAAAATGATATCTAGATGTTATGCCTCAATGCCTCGAGACTTTTATTTTGTTTTTGACCCTATCCCTCAAATTAAGTGTAGGTTATTAATGAGTAATTTTTCTGATTTTTTTAAAATTTCGATTTTTTTAAATATATAATTGGGGATTGTTGGGCATCAAAAATTAAACTTTAAAATATTGGGGGGGAGGGTTAAGAGAAATTCGTTTTTAATTACAATTTAAAAAAGATAGATTCTTTTTAAAATAGTGATTAAAAAAAAAATATATATATATATATATGGTGAGTGTTTGACGTGAAAAATTTAAAATTAAAATATTTGGTGGGGTGAGGGGGTAAGAATTTGTTTGAGGGTAATTTATTTGTGTTTTTTTCAAATTTGAATGATTTAGAAAATGGCTTTAGGTATTTGGTTAAAATTGGGTGTCTGTTAAGTATTTTACACAATAAATCATTATATATAATTATATAGCTAACTTATATATATTTTTTTTAGTAAAAGATATATTTTATATTAGTTTAGTGATTAGTGAGTTTTGTAAAATTTGAAATTTTGAAAATAGCTCTTGACTATGTTCAAAATTGATATTTTTTACTTTTTATTTAGCATAACGTCTTACTATCCGTTAGGGTTATACGCTTAAGTACTAATTATGCTAATTTATTAGGAATTTGGAAGGCTAAATTTAGAGGAAGTGAACCCGCATTCGCGTGAAGGGAGAGTGGAAAACCAGTTATGAAAACCACCCCCCAGTTCACCCAACCAAGATTCGAACTTAGATCTCCCCATATTCGGCAGTTTATCTCAACAAGAATATTGTGCGTTAGCTAACTACGCCACCGAAGCGGGGAAAAAAACTTAGTATTCAGGGAGTATTTTACATGATCAATAATGTACACATACGTTTATTTACATAAGATAAGTTAATTAGGGTAACTTAAGATAAATTATAGCCTATTGAAACATCAATTCAAAATGGGTGTAATTATAAATGATTTTTTTTTAAATTTTGAGAAATTAACAAAATTGCTAAAAATATTGGTTTAAAATAATAGATACTAAGAATGTTTATTGTGACTAACCAGATAATTTGTTTGTTTTTAGGAGGAAAACTAACTTAAGGGTGGTTTAGTGAAAATCTATTTTTGAAACATTCTTCCAAACTTTTATACACAATATAAGAAAGTTTTTGCAATTTTTCTTAGCATTTAATTTAAGGATAACTCTAATACTCGATGAGTTTAGTGACCCCTGTTTGGAAGCGTCATTCTCGTCATAAACTGAACTGCTGTTGATGGGGATATCAGGCTCTAACCCTGATCGAACATACTGAGGATCTTTTGTTCTAAAGGGTTTTCCCCTTTACCTTCACGCAAATATGGGTACATATCTTCCTATATTGAACCTTACTCATACCTAACCCATCATAAAACACAGTGACCAACAAAAATATTTCAATTTTACCAGTTTATATATAATTTAAATGTAAAATCACATCATGAGTAATACATCTCACTCATTCCTATTTATATTGGCTTTAACCTTTTTCTCCGTGTCTTACTAACCATCCATGTTATAAGCATATGTATTAATTACGCGAACGTGTTAGATATGATAAAGTTGGAATTTAGATGAAGTATACCCACATTTTTGTGAAAGGAATGTGAAAAACCTTTAATAAAATCACCCTTAGTACACCTGAACAGGATTTGAAACTCAACATCCCCGTCACCGGCAATCCAGTCTATCGCGAGAACGACGTCTTAGACCAGGGGTGCATAATATTTTAACACCTTGAAGCATAACACATATTTCATGTTATATTTAGCAGAATTTAATTGGGCCCCTACACGATCAGTCTGGCTGTCAGTATGCATCAGTATTTACAACCAGACTGTAGTTGGCTAACGCACTAGTCGTGTTGAGCTCAACTGTTGAGGACGGGGAGATCAAGGTTCGAATCTCGGTTGGGTGTGGTTTTTCCTAAATGGTTTTCCACCCTCCCTCCACGCAAATGCGGGTTCATTTCCTTTAATTAAACCTTCCCAATTCCTAATCCATTAGCGTAATTAGTACTTAAAGCGTATAACCCGAACGGGTTGTAAGGTATGGGGATAGAAAAAAATTAATAAAGAGACCGTACACAGTCAGTCTTCGTATCATTATTATCAGTCTCAGCTCCTGCATGCAACGTGCAACAACATGGATGATAAGGAAAAGGTGTGTGCAGTCTATGTTTGTTACTGAGACTAAAGGACGTAATGACGAGCGCACGCACACGGTCAGTTATACTGTCAGTCTCGACCACCACTTGCGAGACTGATGGGACTGAGACTGATGTGATCGGAAAATTCAGAATACAGAAGTATTTTAGTCAGTCCGCCCTTCAGTCCATAAGTAATGCCCCTACAAGATTAGTCAGACTGTCAGTATTAATTATTACTTTATTGATACTGACAGTCTAACTGATCGTGTAGAAGCCCTATAAAGAGCTCCCCGAACCGAGTTGCAGTTTATAAATGACAGTGAGCTTGGTCGATTTCTATCTGAGAAGGGAACTCGTCCAAGGGGACGTGGTGAAGGTTGCAAGAAGCCCTCGCGGCGTCCATTAAAGATAAACTCGCGATCATACCATCATACAGATGAGACGTGTGTTATAGCCTCACGATCATACCATCATACAGATGAGACGTGTGTTAGAGCCTGGCGATCATACCATCATACAGATGAGACGTGTGTTATAGCCTCACGATCATATCATCATAGAGATGAGACGTGTGCTATAACCTCATGATCATACCATCATACAGATGGGACGTGTGTTAGAGCCTGGCGATCATACCATCATACAGATGGGACGTGTGTTAGAGTCTGGCGATCATACCATCATACAGATGGAACGTGTTTTATAGCCTCGCGATGATACCATCATACAGATGGGACGTGTGTTAGAGCCTCACGATCATACCAACATACAGATGAGACGTGTGTTAGAGCCTCGCGATCATACCTTCATACTGATGGAACGTGTGTTATAGCCTCGCGATCATACCATTATACAGATGGAACGTGTTTTATAGCCTCGCGATGATACCATCATACAGATGGGACGTGTGTTAGAGCCTCACGATCATACCAACATACAGATGAGACGTGTGTTAGAGCCTCGCGATCATACCTTCATACTGATGGAACGTGTGTTATAGCCTCGCGATCATACCATTATACAGATGGAACGTGTCTTAAACACTCACGCAGTCACTTCAACTCAACTTACATTGTCTATATTCATTATTTAGTAAGCTAAACCAAAGCGTGGAATAAATTAACACTAAATATTAATTTTTTATCTTTAATTTATGTTATCTTCCATTTAAATAAAACCCAGTACTTTAATAAGTAAATCTATCGCACGCAAATCTAGGGCGATCAGGCCGTATACTAACCCGGCCAGGATACGAACCAAAGACTCCGGGAGAAATTCGACCCCATGCCGTTAGAATCTGAAGGCCACTTTTATTTAAACTGATCAATAATGGGCCGCAAGGTGATCCTCCAACCCCCACTTTTTCGCCAACGACCCAAATAACTTTTCCCCCTTATTCTAATTCTAACTCTACCAATAGACCCAAAAACTATAGTGAAAAATAATGCTTGAAAAGCCTACTTATGAAACATATTATTAACTTACACAGCTATTCTTAAACTAGCTTTAGTAGGCCATTGATACTGAAAACAAGTAATACCTCAAAAACGTTTGAGGTCACACAAGAAATCGCTATTATGATTATTTGTTACAAATAAAACACACAATTGCGCTAGAATTTTTTTAAGCACATGTTTACAGAAGAGAAAATAAAAATACGCCACCATTGCGGTTTACTTATGGTAGTCCTAGTGATAGTCTTAACACTGTTTGGTAGCCAGTTTTGGTGGCCACATGGTCTAAGGCGTTATTCTCACGATATACTAGACTGCCAAAGACGGGGATATAAGGGTTTGATTCTTATCGGGTGTACTGAGAGTGGTTTTTACTAAATGGTTTTACATTATCCCTTCACGTAAATGTGGGTACACTTCCTCTAAATTCAACCTTCCTAATTCCTAGCACAATATTGTAGTTAGTACATATGTCCATAGCTAGTACGGGTAGTAAGACCTGGTGCTAAAAACAACTGTTTTTATTAGTCTGTCAATATCGGATACAATGTTGGACATAGCTATTCGTAAGTTTCACTCCAGATGTTCATCAGACGGAAACGAACCATTGATTTAATCTGTTTCGTCAAAGAAAATGAGTGTTCTCTTAAGTAGGCGTTTCCGAATAGTATCGCAATTTTTAGAGGATTATTGTTCATTGCTTCCATTTCCTTAAGCAAGTAATTTTCTTATAAAAGTTCAGTAGAGAAACTTCTGAAAATTTTGCCGTCAATTCAAAGTTATATTTAAGATCAATTAGCTACACCTGGAAATCGGATGATACAAAACAATAAAATTTGATACTCGTGTTGTATTCTCGAACATAATTTTAAATCACTTTGACCTCTTGTGGGCCGCATAAAGTGAAGTTCGCCGTATATGGCCTGTGGGTCGCGTGTTGTGCACAGCTGTAATAGATCATGCGGCCGCAGAAGCGGGTCTATCTGTAATAGGAGCTATGTTCACAAATAAATTACATCCTTCAAAAGGAACTAATTTATTGACAATTTTCATTAAGAGGAATATTATAACCATGATTCTAGGGTGTATTATATGACAATTAAATGGTAATTGCCTTTTTCCAGCTTCTATCAGTGATTAAAAAAGGTCTGTCACCATGAATTCTAAGAAAATAATGCCCCCTTTAAACAATTTGTGAAAATTTGATACATATTATTTTAAAATTGTATCGTTCCATTGAAATTTTTAAGTTTTTTTCCACTAAATATTTTTAAGAAAAGTAAGTATTATAGAATATAACGAGGAATTTTAAATAGAACTATTTAAAAACAAATTGACTATATAATTTTTAGTTTAAAAATGTATACAATATGTTAAGACATCTAACGAATTTATAACCATCCATTATCAGTATGGTAAGAAAATGATTCTTCTTTTTAACGTTTTGTTAAAATAATCAACATCAAATACTATTTACCTTTCTCTTTTGTGTAAATATGAAATAATTATGTGAATATTCAGGTTGGGTAGTAAGATGCGATGTAAAAAAAACAAACAATTATTGTTAGAACTATTCCTCAGAACTTTCTAAATTCATAGTTTTCAATTAAAAGCAATACCTGCCAGTCTTACCTACAAAAAGACGGGTAAAAACGATAACCGACACATCGTCGAATGGCACTTTTATTTCTACTCGTTGAACTAGAAGTATTTTTTATTGTAGTATTAGTAATATGGCAAAGAGTGCGCGCAGCTGAGAGTGTTTTGTTTGTTTTCGGAAGTTCATCTCTTTGTTTGCCTTTGTTTTTGTTTTGTCTGTGGAGCGAAAGAATTCTACAGAAAGCCATAAACTATCTATCTCTATATTTGTTAGGAGACGAAGTTAAAAATCAATAAAAGACAAATAAAGTGAGCGGAAGACGTGAATCTACCAAGTACTTGAGGACAGAAAAGACCCACTTGACTCGCTTTTCCTGTATTATTTGTTTTGGACTGTCGCTTTAGTCTTGGAGTCTTAAAATAGGAGACGCGAAGATAATCGACATAAACAGAGGACACCAAGGAACAAATATAATCAGGTGAGACCAAAGCAAACAATATTAACATGGGTGGCCTGAGGTACATTTTGAGCCCAGGTGGGATTGCTTTTTGGCACCCCCACTATTTTACCGGGGGATAATTGTAAAATATGAAAATAGTCCCCAAATTTAACGTAGCCTGGGTGTGATAGGAAAATAATCTGAAGGGAAAGTTCACAAATGGTGGGCCTAATCATACCCAAAACGTTTCACTACGATAGTGTATAGAAATGGTTAGGATTACAAAGAAAACTATAATAACATGTTTGTTATAAACTTTATTTTGTATTATAAAAGAACACTTTGATATATTAACAATTTACGAGATAATTGCAAAAAACAGTTTTATGGTCCCATGTTTTCAAAATGGTGTATGTAAATGAACTTCCCAAGAGTGGCACTATATACTATCTTATTCACCACAAAAAGGTTATACCAATATGTCAAATATCATGATGGTATATAAAGGTGTACGAGTGTTATTATTATCAATTCCACTATCACGCCCAGGCTACGTTAGGTTAGGTTGGAACTCTATTTGGTGCCCCTCTCAAGCCGCCGCCCAGTTAGCCCTCCCCTTTAGCCGCCCCTGAATGTAAATATACTAGGTCAAGCGATATATACCCTGATTTTGATTGGAAGAACAGTAGAGAAAATTCAAACCTATTTCTTTGCGGCCAACAATGATAACATATTACATTTTATTTGTGTTATTTTATAGGTATTTAAAATATCTATAAAAAGTGACAGCTGCAGATAACATGGATTGATGTATGAATATATTAACATTGTTTTAGTAATAATAATAATAATATTTAGCACTGCGTCTTACTACCCGTTCGGGTTATATGCTTTAAGTACTAATTACGCTAATGGATTGGGAATTGGGAAGTGAACCCGCATTTGCGTGCAGGGAGAGGTGGTAAACCATTTAGGAAAAACCACCCTCAGTTCACCCGACCGAGATTCGAACCTCGATCTCCCCGTCCTCAGCAGTCGAGCTCAACACGACAAGCGCGTTAGCCAACTACGCCACCGAGGCGGGTATTGTTTTAGTAACTTTAGTAACTAACTTCTATTGTTCTTCCTACAAAAATCATACTATATATAGGGTACATAAAGCAACTGATATAATAAATATGGTGCATTAAGGTGGCTGATATGAATAAGGCACACCAAGGATACCAATATAATCAGGTGACATTAAGGCAACCAAATATAAATAGGGAACCCCGATACAATCGATATAAATAGGGGATAACAAGGCAACCGATATAAATAAGCAGCACCAAATATATCAATATAATCAGGTGACACCAAGGCAAACAATATAATTAAGGGTCAATAAGCATATATAGTTAGGAGACAACAAGGCAGTTTATATGTGAAGAAATTCTGCACAGTATACGTGTAAAATAGAGATTTGGGGTACCTTTACTAAAAAACAAATATCAACACACGAAATACAAATTACCTTAAATTTTAGCAGGAAATATATCAACTTGATTATATTCACTTATGAAATCAGTTGTGTGAATACGATGTGTTTTGCAATGGAAGCCGTGGTGCGGCAGAAAGGAGCGCAAGTATTTTTACAGATCTAATAGAATTAATTTTTTTTGGCCAAAATAAATCAAATATTTCTCCAGTACCAACATAAGAGTTTAGTTTTCTGCACATGCTAATATAACAGATCTTGAATATCTGTCAAGGGTATCCTGTAATTTTGTCAAAACTTTTTCTCTTTATTTAGAAAGTTTTAACAATATTACAGGACATCCTTGACATATATTCAAGATCTGTTGATATTAGCATGTGCAGAAAACTAAACTCTATGTTGGTACTGGAGAAAAAATTGATTTATTTTGTACAAAAAAAGTGATGCTATAAAAATTGTAAAATTACTCGCGCTCCGTTCAGCCGCACCTTAAGCAAGAACACTACGCCTAATAACCTAAGAATATATACTAATGTGATAGAAACTCGCATAAAACGGTAAACACCTGACTCGGACCAGGTTCCCCTATACTTCTGGCTATCCGCGTCATTGAGCACAGGGCGTTAATCTAATTTGGCATTAGCATTGGGGTTGTAGTCTCAGCTGGGTGTATTGAGATGTTTCTTCCTAATTTGTTCCCACTCTTCTTCCACAAACTTTTGGTATATTTTTTTTAGTTCTACTTTAATCATTTCTATCCCATCAGTGTAAATATACAGTTAGTCCAGATGGATAGAAATTCATGGTGAACATAAAAATTAAATCATATGACAAATAATTTATTTATTCTATGTGCTATTTCTATATATTTTTTAATTTGAGACAAAATGCTCAATTTTTTTTGTAAACTCTCTTTTAAAATGTTTTTTCACAGAGTAAAAAGTGTGTTATCTTATTAATAATATGAAACATTCATCAGATATGAATTTTAAACTAAAGTGTTCAAGCCATTTTTAAAAACTTCAAATTTTCAAAAATATGTTAGATGTAAGCTGCACTAGAATGACTTATTTTTTAGAAAAACCAAGTATTATACATATTTTTAATTAACATGTAATCACTAAACAGATACCTATTTCGAGCAAAATTATTTTTAGACATTTTTGGAATCTTCAAATTTTCAAAAATACATTACTACCTTTGAATAAAATTGTTTCTAAAAACGAGAATAAAGTGTGATTTTCCTATACAACCTAGATATCCATTCTAAACCAAATACCTAAAACCAATTTCAAAATATTTCCAACTTAAAGATATTTTTAGCATAAGGACACTATCTTTCAATAGTTTTTTCTTTGAAAATCAAGTATACAATGCTATTTATCCTGTAAAACACACCTCAGATATATACTTTTAATAAAATCCTTTTTCTATTTTCGAAAAAAATTTAATTTTCAGACTTCAGTCGTCAGTAAACTACTATAAATTCAAGGGGCTAAAATCCAATTACTCTTTGACCTTGAGGTTTGACCATCCTATAAATGAAATATAATGCGTTTTTTGTGTTTTTGATGTTCTGTGTGTGTTTTGATGCCCAACTCCCAAACCAAGAATTCTAGGAAGCTGAAACTTATCAAATGTATTTAGAGGAATCTGAGAGTGTGAGAATGACGTCTTGGACGAAGTTATCAATGTTAATAATGTATTATTGAATATATTTATATTTACTTTCCAATAACTAATAAAAAATATCAACTTAAAATCCAAGGATTACATTACAGGACATATTTCCTCTTGAAATCCAAGGATAAATTATAGGACATATCTCATCTTGAAATCAAAGGATAAATTACAGGGCATATCACATATTGAAATCCAAGGAGAAATTACAGGACATGTCTCATCTTGAATCCAAGAATAAATTATGGGGCATATCTCATCTTGAAATCAAAGGATAAATTATAGGACATATCTCATCTTGAAATCCAAGGGGAAATTACATGACATATCACATATTAAAATCCATTAAAATCAATTACAGGTTGTTTCGTATTAACAATAGTTTGTGAAACGTGTTTCTTTATCTAATAAAAATTGCACAGCTAATTTTCCACATCTTTATTTAGTTTTAACTTACATTTACATGAATAACTATTTTGACAAACAGATGACTTTCCCCATTTAAAAAATAGCAAAAACGCAAGAGTTTCATGGAAACTAATAATCATTTGAACAAAATTAAATTTATGAATTTGTGTTTGTAAGTTTGTGAACCTCATGCGTATTTACTTTTAAATTAATAGAATATATTCTCAGCTTAACGTCTTAGACCGCTTGATTCCCCATACGGTTAGTTACAAAACCAAGAGACCCGGAAATCTGAAACATATTTAGGCTAAGAAACGTCAAGGTAAGGACTACTAAGGTTTAGGACTATACATATATATATATTTATTGCGAGTCTGACGCCTTACACTGCTTTTGAACCAGTACAGGTATCTCTAAAAATAAGAAAATGACAAAGCTCACGTTTGTCATAGGATTACGTACGTAATCAACTTTTAAGGTGTGTTCCTTTGTTGTATTATATAGTTTTTATTATGAGTTGGACACTTAAAAGAACACGATCAATGTTGTGGGTATCTCCAAAACAAAATATATTTATTACGAGCTATAGGCCTATAACTCAGACTGCGTAGCCACGTGTGCAGGTATCCCTAAAACTTAAAAAAAAATAACTGGCACCTGACATATGCTTACATTCTTAATAAACTTTAGAAAGTACACCATCGACGTTATTATCTTTACTTTTGCATGTTTTTCAAGCTTGACACCTTAAACAAAGTGACCATTGGTTGGGGTAGCCTCAAATCTATCACACATGCAAACTGAAATTTGGCATGTATGTGTGTAGGTGAATAGCAGGATATGTCCATCAAGATTATTAAAAAAAAATATCTTCTATTGAGAGCCTCAAGCCTTATACCACGAGAACCCTAGATCTAGTAAATTCAAAGCAAAAAAACCCTAGAAATATGAAATTTAGCACACGCACTTAAGGAAAATTCAGTGTGTGCATCTAAGTTTTTTTAAAAATCTTGGTGGGCCTTAGAACCAGTGACCAACGAGTCATGATTTAAAAACAAACAAACAAGAAACGTAGAACATATAATTTTGACATTTGCTTAGAATTAAGTTAACTTTAATTTTTGTTTTTATATATTATGAGAGCGTGGTGTCTTAAAGCACTTGATCAGTGGTACGATTAACTCAGAAATAAAGGAGTACACACATTAGATATTGGTTATTTATTCCTTGAAATAATTGTGGAGATTCAAATTAGTATTTTCATTATTTTAGCTCATATTTATTGAAAGCCTAGCTCCCTAAACTACATGAGCACGGGTGTGGATATCTAAAAAAAACCATTAAACCTATAAGTCTAAAATTTTAAATAAAAATTATACTTTAAGAAAACCAAGAGTGTGCAACTCAGGATAATTTTAACCTTTGTATATCATTTTATTTCTGACCAAATAAAAAGTTTCATGCTAAACTGTGTATAAAAAATACATACAATTAAAGTTACCGATTTGACTGTCTTAAATAAGTAGTTTATCCTAAAAACGCAAAGATTACGATATTAAATTACTATTTAATACCCTATTATGCTACAAGCGTTAAGACTTTCATACTGTAATAAAATGTTTGTGCTGTAATACGCTATCCAACTATAATTACTCTGTTAGTTAGGTGCTATTGAAAATAAATTCGGTTTGCTTCTGGCCAAATTTATCACTAAATAAAAATCTCAATCATAAATGCCAATACATTTCTCAAACCAGACATTTGCACCCGGCGAAAGCAAGGCACTTGGATATAGTAGGCCTATTACAAATAAACATCAATTTTGAATCAGATCCATTAAACCGTTTTGACTGTAGTCTTAGGTACAGACAGATCAAATTGCAATACCCACTTTTATGAGTTTGGGGGCATTAAAAAACGCCAATATCTATCATAGTATCAAAGTAAACCATTTTCATAGTCACAAAAATGTTTCTATATGAGAAACCAAAAACCAATTTGTGTTCGATCACTCTAAACACTTAGTTAAAAGGAAAATAAAATGTGGGTATTGCTCAAGATTATTGAAGGAAAGGTTTCAGGCTCGATTCTTGATTTTGTGGGAAAATGTTTAACTGGTTATATTAATGACTCCTCTTTAAATATCTTAAATTAAAGGCTATAATAAGACTAGACCCTGTGTCTGTTTTAAGGTTAAGTTAGTTTGTAGGTCATGTGCTTATATAGACAGTTGTTTCAGATAGTTCACATCGAGTAATCATCAATATAAACGACCAATGCATTAGCTGGGATTCGAGCCTAAACACGACCTCTTGTCGGAGCTGAGATCGCTGGCCCTCAGCCAAACCTTCCATTATCCTCTTTAGTCCCAATCGCATTAGGCCCATGAGGTATAAAACAGGATAATAGACTTTTTTTTTATTAAAGTATACAAATACACATTCCCCATCTTCATTTTCTTCAATCCATGTGATCTTTTTTTCTTATTAAATTATTCAGTGGGTACTTGGATTATATGAGGTCGCGTTATAACGTAGGCAAAGTGTAGGTCAAGGGATTTTCCAATCTCGTGAAGGAGTATTACTATAAACAATCCACTTCTCGCCTTGTAAACTTCTTATGAAACTCCTCCAAACAGTGGCATAAAGCAAGTTTTATGACGTCATTAGGTAGCGACGAAGGGAGCGGGCTTGCAGGTAATAGTTTGGCTTGAAGCGCGTAGGCTGGGTTAAAGGAGAACCTTAACCATATAACATATTTTTTACTTTGGTTCGTGTACTTTTATAAACGTAAATCTTACAAACTAACATCCTTAAACCGTGCTCTGAGAATTGGCACCTAGAAATGTACTAATTTAATAGCAAGATAAACATGTTAACAAACGGTACAGTCTGTTTTCAATAGGAATGAACGTTTTGAAGGTAATTAAAGTTAATAAAATCCTAAAGTATATCTAAATTTTTTACGTAATGTTATGTGATCAGATTCTTACTATTCGGCAAAGATAAGAGAAAATGTTTTTAACAGATCTATATAATTTAAAAAGGCTTTTAATTCAGTCAACATTGACAGATTAAGTAATATGATACAAAAACAATTGTAAAGTTAATTTAGTTATGTTTGACTGATACGCAAAAAGTGTGTTCACTTCAGGGGTATGAAATTAGGATTAATTCTAAGCAAGTGCATTAGTATATTGTGTCATACGAATGAAAATCAATTTACTACGTGTATTGAAGTCTTGGTAGAGTCACCATTGCACTCAGTTGGGAAATGGGATCCCAGCCTATCGACTAAATAGTTTACTAGCCTTGAAATGTCGCCAACACTGTTGCTACCCAGTGTCGGTCAAAGCGGATTTAGTTCGGAGGAGGAGGTGGGGGGAGGCGCCTCTAAAAAGAATCATACTTCCCTTCGGGAAGAAATATATCCCACCACCCCCTTTTATATATATTTCACTCCCCTCTGATATGATTGAATATGAATCTTGATGGCGTTGCGTCACACTACAAATAGCTTCTCGAGGCATCCAATTTTCAAACTTTTTTTAGGGATTTTTATGGGAAGAATACTTTCTACCACCAACATCGATTGCCAGTTACTAAAATTTGGTATTATAAAATAAGTTTTATTCGATTTTTAGTTAGAAATTTCATCAAGAAGTTATCAAAACCTTTCAATAATACCGCCCATTGATTACTGTATAGTTACACTTCACATTATTGAGTATACTAAGAATGTAAATACAATATGGTAGTATTTTCATTTTCCCCGTTGTGGCAACATGACTTTCCAGTTTTCAAATGAAAATCAGACTGATTTCAAAAAGTTTAATTTTTTTTAGTGTCCTAGTTAGTACCATTCCTAATAGCTTGTGGAGGTATCGATTTTTTAAAATATTTTTGGTATAAAACCACTTCAAATTTATTTTAGGTACAACTAATTCAAAAACAAAACAGGGTATATAGCTATAGGGCTAAGGGCATATAATTTCCAAAAATTTATAGGCAGAGAACTATTGCAAACTAACAATTTATTTTATTTTACCAGAACTGTTTGGAAGTAGTAAAAGGCATAAGTCGCCTCTTTTTTGCGTTTGAGGAGGACTTCAGGATATGAAGCCCCGAAGAGTATACTGAAATTATTTTTATAACCTGCCATTATTTCTTCACCCAAATATGTGTAGCCTACACTTCATCTTAACTTTTATTTATTATCCCGACTGCATTGAAAAATACAAGCAGATAGCCTTGGCGGGTAGTTTGATGTATCAAAGGTGGCCGAGCGGTCTAACCTGTTCAAATTAACGATTAAAAAATCCAACTATCAGCAAACAAATATTTTAAAACAATATTTATTTCTAGTTTTTTATTATATGAATATTGTTGTTTATTTCGTAGCTCAGTTTTTGCTATAAACATAAATACAAAATGCAAAATAAGCTCATGCAGTTTAAAATTAAAACGTGGTACAACATATTCTTTTTGGAGTCACAATTGTGATATACTAATTACTAAATTCTAGTGGTTTTACAAAACTATATTTAATACCGTTTTTATATAACTAGTAAAATAAATTTTAGCATTGTCTAGTTAATAAAATCTTAATCATTATTTAAAGCTTTCATTAAAAGTGAAACGGAGGTCTACTACTTATATTCATTTTTAATAAGCATTACTGAAAAATGAAAACAAAATGAACAGCAAGAACATGTACAAGAATAATTTACTTTGTTTACCCTTCTTCTAGTGTTGAATTTATTTAATTTTATTTGTTTACTTATTTTTTCTGCCATTAATTCAATACATGAGCCTTGGCTCGAATTGGGACGTTACAATATACTTGTGGAGTTATTTCGATTCTACAGGAATATTAACAGTGCAATTGGTGCAAGATTATACAAAATATATATGTAACAATTATTAGTTATACAATAATTCAACGTTACAATGCGACATTGTATTGGATTTAATCCTAAATTATTTATCCACGCTTGTTTTTATTTAATATATTTTCTAGCTTGTGGGATATTTGCACACATATTTCACAAACCGCAGCTCGAAATAACATTTTACACGTCACCATTTCAATAAATGAAACGGTAGTTGATTAGTCTCATCATGATCGTCATGATTAATAACATATTTGAACAAATTGCTTTCATTTTAATTTTAATGAAAAATGAATAATTGGAAATGATTTATTGCAAATGGCACATGAGAACTTGCCTTAAAAGCCCGCACCCTTCCCTACTGCTCGTACATCTCACTTTATATAACGGAAATTTAGTGATTAGTCACGTCACTAAATTTTAACAACAAGATGTCTGCATTCTCCCCTCATTCTTTTCAAAACAATGTTTCTATATTACAACCAGTAACTGGCAAAATTATTGACACCTGTTGGTAATTACAGCAACTAAAATGTCCTAAACAACCCTCACTCTCCACCCCGTTTGTTGGAAAATAGTCACTTCCTCAGCTCAATGTTTCTTCTGTGCAAAAGCCTACTATTCTTGCAGTCATATATCCAAAATGTTCAAATATTCCTGCTTTTCTTTTTTAACTTTTTGCAAAAATCCCTTTGATTACCAAACACACAAAAAAAAATCCCTGTTTTCCCTGTTGTTTTTTTATATGTGTGGCAACCCTGAACCAATACAAGTGTAACGGGGCGTGAAGCATTATTTCACCTGTAATCACTTTCTACCTTGTGAAATCGTCTGAATGTAGGAGGAACAGAGTTTGTTGATTTTGGGATGTTAGTTATCCCTACTTACTCTTGACACTGATGCCCCAGGCGAGATTTTGTGGTGAGAATTACACGATAATTTTCAAGAATAACCCTTTTCGGTATAGTATTTAATATGTTAGGATGTGAGTACTATTGCCATAGTGACTTGAGATGGGTGGAAGAGAGCAAGAATTAAGGCAACTGTCCTTGCAGTTTTTAAATCAAATAACAAATTTGGTCAAAATAAATTAAACATTACTTCGGTAATCAAGCTTAGTTTATCTTCTACATACAGTAGTCTAGCCATTTGGACACATACTTTTTGAATGTGGAGATTATTTCCTGTTCGAGTGCAGCTATACCCATGAGAAATATAATATTCTGTTTAGATTGCTAAATTTATCCCCCCTGTATCTTCATACCCGTTCGAATTTAAGTTAATGGAGTAGGAATGAGGATGATAGAACTGAGATTAAATCTGCCCACATTTTCATGGAAAGAGAATGAGAAACCATTTAGGAAAAAAACAACATATCGGGATTCAAATGATGATCTTTCCTTCATCGGTAGCCTTGTATATTGAAAAAGTAACGTATTGAGCCATTCAGCTAGTTGTCGGAAATTAAAGCAAATACTGGAGCTATGTTTTATTTACTTTGGCTCTTTTTTTAGTAAAAACTTAAAAATATGTAGATTAAGTCTCGATCCCTTCTAAGTCATCTTAAACAATGTTGTATCATGGAGTGTTGTCAAGGTAGGCAGCGTTCGTTAAAACTGTACCTGTGATATGTCATCACAAATTTGCTCCCCATTTGACTGATCATAATATATAGATGCTGATCTACACAACTCCCGTGGGAAATGTATTTTAAGTGATACTTGGTCAAAAATGGTTCTACTGTTTGATTAGAATGATTCATAGGTACAGTTTTAAGCTGACACTGCTTACCTCAGTAATAATCCACGACATGCTTCAAGTCCAACAAACCCAAGGAAACAATATGATCAAGGTGTATTACGACAGTACAAAAAAACATTTTATTATTTAACCCTAAATAAAGGATTCTTTAACGCTTGCTTGAAAAGTTATCTGAATTAAATTTTTAAGAAAATTGATATATATTTATAGTTTTGAATGTTTATACAAGATACATATATATTTTTACTGTAATATTAGTTTAATTATAACCCGCCTTGGTGGCGTAGTTAACAAACGCGCTAGTCGTGTTGAGCTCGACTGCCAAGGACGGGGAGATCGAGGTTCGAATCTCGGTCGGGTGAAATTGGGGTGTTTTTTCCTAAATGGTCTTCCACTCTCCCTCCACGCAAATGTGGGTCCACCTCCTCTAAATTCAACCTTCTCAATTCATAATCTATAAGCGTAATTAGTACTTAAGCGTATAAACCGAACGGGTATTAAGATGCGGTGCTAAATAAATAAATACAATAAGTTTAATTATATAAAACATGTAAGTTTACCCACATATGCAAGGACGTGAGCCGAGGGGTCAACCTCGTCTTATCTATTGGTGTTGGGTAGACAGGGGTTCAAATCCCACCATGGTGTACTAGGTGGTTTGTTTTAAATGGCTTTCTACAACTATTTAAAATCTACTCCGAAGGTCGAATGGTGTGAAGCGTCACTCTCGAAATACAGTGGACTGCTGATGAAGGAGAGATCTGGGCTCGGATCCTGGTAGAGTGTAGGAAGGTAGTTTTCCCCTCATTATTCTTTTCCACTCTCCTTCCATGAAAATGCGGAGTACACGTTCAATTTTCATACCTAGCATATTAGCGAAGTTTTCACGTTTTCGTATAGCCCGAGCTCATGAGAGCACCGTGTCTAAAAATATAAATAAATTAAAATATGTTTTGAATAGAGCTATTTGAATGAATATTTATATTTCAAATAAACACAAACAACAACGCAGCACATCCGAAGTCTACAAATCTCCCGGAAAACATACTTGTTCGATAGACACAGTCATGATTAAACTTAGATATTAACGTTATCCATTTAATGTCTCTTTCTATTTTGCAATAATTTGGTTTGCGATAATCTATTATCGTTTGAAGAGTCTTCTGAAATGGGCTATCTATCTATGAGAGATTGCATTCCTTGCCCCCACACTTTTACAATCCGCTCCACGGGACAGGAACATGTCTGGAATGTCGGGACTTCGCTTAGAAATCACTACATTCTGACCGCGATCACTGAAAATAAAAATGGAGTTTTGGGGTTGTGGGGTTGTGGGGAAAAGAAACAGAATTAAAGAGAGAGAGAGAAAGAGGAAAAAAAGAGGTCCGATGTTCACAAACTTTTTTTTTGTTAGAGAGTATGGCGGAGCTATCGCGTAGGCATCCTAAGCCTTTAAAGGGAAGATATATAAAAAAAAAGCCAAAGAAACGTGGAAAGTACAAAGTGAAAAGGTGGGGGTGGACAGAAAAGAGAGAGAAAAGAAGTGAACAGTCGAATCATGAATTCCTAACTTAAAGGTGGAGTTTCCATTTATTTCTCTCGGAACGACCGGCATCTCTTTATCTGCATCAGTTCTCTGGCTGGCGAGGCGGGGAGATCTAGTTTTAGTTAATATCACTTCCATGAGAACGATGTATTTGCTCACGTGGCCTATGTCACCGTCTTTGATCCGTGAGGCGGGGATTCTATCCTAACCCTATGCACATGTACAAGTTCTATTCAATATCGTAGTTTTCCCATTTATTAGACACGACTGTGCATTTCATTAGAATTCATCCACCCAATACTCTTTGTTGGATTTAATTAATTAAAACACCCATTGTTAGCCACGTGGGCAGAAGGTGTTGGTTTAATCATGTTTGTTTGCCTGCTAACAGGAGGTCGGGGTTATAAACCCAACCGTGTGAACTGGGATTGATAGTTTCTACCCTATCTCCAGGTATATTTCCTTAATATGTGGCTTTAGATTAGTTATCATAAGTTTTGGATTGGCCAAACAAGCAGTAAGAAGCATAATAATGTAAAAAAAATTACAATACAATTCTTAAATGAATACTTTCGCTCAACTTTATACGTACTTGTCTTTAAGATATGTCCAAACACCCGTCTCTCCTTCACCCCAAAAGAAAGAACACGTGATGTATTTCAAACGTTATTAAAAAAAAATAGTAATTTTTAATCATCCCTCTTAATAGTGGTCCAAACTTTTCTATTAAACTATATTTATGGGTAGAGAATATGTACGTGCTTTAGCCTGGAGGGAGTTTAAAGGACAAATTTATAGATAAAAAATACTTAAGCACATCTGGCTGGGATTTAAACTCTGACCTTTATAGCCACAGACAAACAATCCTAGAATAGCCCGATGTTAAGTTCACGTGATCACAGATGAGGCTTTAATTGTGTGTTCAGTTATAACTAGTTAAGTTCACTTCAACCACCCAAAGTCAAATAATAATGAAAAATAAATTTAGAGTTTCAAACCATTCAATCTTAATTAAATATAATTACCATTAATATTTTAAAACGAGTGCCATATTCATTATCAATACATAACACTGGTAACCAAGAGTTGGAAAAAAAAGAGCAGTTCAAGTTCCTGAGAAGTCTGCTAGCAAAGGATACCTTCTACACCATGGAGATTACGTCGAGGATCACTTTGGCCAAGGAAACTTGTTGACCGGCATGTTTAGTTTGGAACTGAGGAAGAAACTGATGAAATGCTACATATGGAGCATCGCGCTGTATGGAACAGAAACTAAGACTCTCGGGGAGATTGAAAATGAATACTTGGAGAGCTTTGAAATGTGATGTCGGAGAAGATTTGAGAAGCTAAAGCAGACAGACAGGGTGACAAACGAAGAAGTCAGTAGAAAAGTGGGTGAGAAGAGAACCAATTTGGATGTGATTCTTCGGTACAAAGCAAACTAGTTCAGACACATCCTTATGAGGAACTGTCCTCTGCACTACGTCATTGAAGGAAAGGTTGAGGGGAAAAGGAGCCCAGGAAGAAGGAGGATTCAAGTATTGGGTGACTTGAAGGAAAGAAGAATATTTTGGGAGTTGAAGGAGGAGGCAGAGGACAGGACACATTGGTGGTCTGAGTTAATTGAAAAAAGGAAAGTAAGATAGCAGACCTAATATATATATTAGGTCTGCTATCTTACTTTCATTTAT
>CABFOV010000424.1:154256-204061 GCA_902141375.1 Timema poppense | reverse complement strand
TTACCAATAAAAAAAACTTCATTCATTCCCTCTCATACTGACAAGATGTTGTTTATATTCTATTTTTCACGGTAGTCGGCATAAGCAGTGCGGAAACGAAGTGTCAGCTTAGTTACAAAAAGGGCTACTACGCGGCGCTGATGTTCTTTCTGTGACGATTGAATCGTCTGCAGCTGTTCCATTCCTTTTCGTTCAAACATCAGACATTTCGTCCAATTGAACCATTTTCTCGCAACTTTTAACCGACAGAATGGATAGCTTTTATCTAATTTAGCATAATATTAATACTCTCTCGTAACTTGAGACATTTCTCCTGAATTAAAAACGTCTACATTTAGACAAATATTATATTTGAAACAAAATACGTCCATACCATTGTCAAGTTGATTGTTGAAAACCACACTAGCCTCCTTTCTCCTCCAAGTCAATTTTAATATTTGCAAAGGTAGAATGGAAATCTATAGTCCAAGTTGCGCCTACCACTTTTGAACTGTAAAAAAAAAAAGTACTTTGCTTGATTTTTTGGGGAAATTATTTGAGCATAGTTGTGTAGCAAAATAACAATGAATAGATTAGATGTGGTTTGCGGGATTACATGAATAGAGAGACATAAAAAAGATTAAGCATAAATCATGTTACACCTCACACCATAATATAAATGAAAGGAACAGGCATATTTGAAAAATAAAACATGACTTGTTTATTTAGTATTTCAAAAGAAGGTTACAGAAAGTTATTTTATACTTCCTAGCAATTAAGATGTCCAAAACCTCTTCAGGCTTCATTGTGGACACTATGTACTGGTGGATGTGCAGCAAAGCCAACCCATTTAGGTGAGCTTATGTTATTGCACTGCGTAGATAGATCTTGAGACAACGCAAAGTCGAAAAGGAGCGCTCCTTTGTGTTCGTTGTAACAAGTAGCGTACACAAAAGTTGAAACATAACTAATATTTTGTAGGGCAGAAGCAATTTTATAGCCTACTAAAGGATACTTAGAAAACTTGTCTGAAGAGTTTGATTCACGCATCTGTTTCCAAATTTGTAGCTCTCCTTTCAGAGCTGGGAAACAAGGCAAATCATTTATGCACAGTTCAGCTCCTTGAATAATTGCATATTTAAAACCGTCAGTGAACACGGGTAACAACAGTTTTTAAAGCTGTCCAACTCTTTGCAACTGGGATTTTGAAAATCTGAAGGAAAGCTCATTGACTATGTAGTCCAAAGAAGGAATGCAAACTGCAATACGATTGTACTCAACTGACTCTTTTGACTTTGATGGAAAGTTGGGTCTGGTTTTTTGCATGATTGTTTTTCTTGGCTTACTGATTTTGGTCCCCATGTCCCTTGCCAAATCTTCGGAGTTCAAGAGTTATTTGTAAGAATCATGTTGGAGTCTTGCCTGGTTCGTTTCAACTAGCTACATTGTTTTGAGTACATCTTTATTCTTTGCCTGGAAATTCCATGCCAAGGGTAAAAATCGTCCCAAAACGTCAGCCAAAACAATCACACTGACGAGGAAGTCTGACGAAAGTATAAAGTGAAAGAATGAAAATTCATTGCTTTCTCTTCCTCCAGGTGACTTGAGTGATAATTTCCAAGATGATATGGAGGCAAGAAAGAGTGTCTAAAAATGCCAAAACAGCCTTATGCCTTTTAACCCATCTAGCTTCGCACATCTTTTTAAGGGCATATTTTCCTTTTTTGAGCCTACCTTTCATTTCTTCTTCAAGTTTTTATATTCACCCAGCTAATTCTCTTAAGAAATTTGCCCTGGAAGAGATGACTCTCACAGCAGTTCTTATGCTAGCCACAATGCAGGTTTTGCTGAGTGATAAATTAAGCCTACAATTGGCATGGTGGTTGTAGATGGTCATTGGCTGTAATTTTGCTATGCTTACCTGGACGCCTTTGAATTTGCCACTCACGTTAGATCCTACATCAAAAGCTTGGCCATGGCATTAATATAGATCGAGGTTTGGTTTTTTCGGCTCTTGCAAAATAATTATGCGAGAAATGTTAACAATGACATCAACATCGATAAACTTTAGGAAATGTTCCTGGATCTTATATGAAGAAGTGTCGTAATAGCAAATGCAGATTGACAGCTGCTTCTTAATAGAAACGTCAGTAGTCTCATCGGTTATTAAGATGAGATATTTAGCGTTCTTGATGTTAGTTATAATCTTTTCAGTAACTATATCTCCACAACTCTGAATTAGTTAGTTCGATTTGGTTTGTCTTGCTTATGTACCTGGCATTTTCCCGTAAGAACTGTCGTATGAAGCTAGGGCCTCATCTCCAGCGTAAATTGGGAACCAGCTGCATTTTTATGTGACCACTCATTGTGTTAGAAATAGAAATTTATGGAACACATTAACTATCTAATCTATTATATGTGTCATAGATCGAATAACAAGAAACTGTTGGTTAATAAATAAAGCCCATGACAAACGCACAAGCACTGCCCCTAGCGGATTCAGGAAGCAGAAGCTCCATTAACAAATAATATAATTGGAGGGACATCTTGGCAACTTTTTTTTTCTAGCTTTCGTCTTCATACCAATGCGTGAGAAAAAAAGAAACTTTCAGGTATTTCTGTCTCTCCTTCATACAATCATAATATGAATCGGAGACGTTTGGACAAAGGTCTACTTGACTATTTTAGACGAATTCATAATATAATAATGATACGTAGTTATTGTGAAAATTGGCTTTCTAAACTGTCTAAATATAAGAAATATCCTAATATACAATATCTTTGACTTTATGGAGAAGTTAATAGATTCCTCCTCTCTAGTAATTTCAAAACAATAAACTTTTGTCAGGTTGGGTCGTATATTAAGCAGCCCCTAGCCTAGACAATCATTACTTATCCTTTTCTATGTTAATTCTGTGAAATATCATTGACACTCCCTCTAAACAATTATTAAATTTATTCAAAATGTTAAGCTATAGATTATATGGATGCTTTTGTATCCATTACCTTGGCTTTTTATAAAAAAGAAAAAGAGGTGGATAAAGAAACGGTAGATTAAAAGACACTTAATTGCATTGCTCAATAAATACCCTCTCCTCGGTTCTATTAGATTTGGCACTCATTTTATAACTTGAACACACTTGTTGAGGCTGGCTGCCTCCACCTTAAAATCTTGTAGGCCTATTGAACTAAAGTGATATTACAATAGTGCCTACAGGTTGACTAATATTTCACCATTCCACAATATAATTATTTCTAACAGTTGTTGATTGCTACAATATATTGCACAATCGTTCAATATATCTTCCAGCCGATCAATAATCTTGTGCAATATTTTTGATCAGCTAGGGGCCACTTCAGTCTTACTTAGGCCTAAGTCAGTTTTGATTTTTATTTGGTTCCAATTGTTTGGTTATGAATAGGCCCTATTATAGCAGATTTCTCAATAATAAAGTGTGTTTATACATAATCCAAAGAGTATTTGCTCACTCGTGGATTATGAGTTTGACATCAACATTTTTTTATACAGTTTTATATTTAATTAGGTACTTCATAATTATTCAATATTATGAATTATGTATGTATTTTTTATATTATAATTCAGTTAGATGTAGATAAATAAGTTTATCAGGGAACTGACAGTATTTTCAACTTGATAAATATCCATGGCCAAACAATTATGTAGGCTGTGTGCATATATTGGACTTCTTCACTCTTATTTAATTTAAAAAATATATACGGTATATTTAAAAAATTTCATTTTTGGGGTCTAAAAAACCACTACCCAGATACTATCTTTGTTATTTTTATACATGCATTTGTCTACACATGCTTCTTAAAATTTGGGACTTTAAATGCAAAACAAATCATAACATCTATTTGGAATAAAAAAAAAAATTGGATTCCATATTTTAAGTTTCCATTATCTTTTGAAGCAAAATAATTTAATTTTTTTAAATATGGGATATAGTCAGTTTCTAGCAATTTTATCAATGTCAAATTTATAAAAAGTTTATTACTTTCAAAACACTATTGTTTAGGCAACTCAAATTTTAATGCATTCAATTTAAATATTACATTCAATAATATTAGCTGCAAACAAAACAAGCCTATTACTGTTCTCTGAAAACTTGCTTGTGGAATAATTAAGTCTAAAGAAACAAAAAAAACCTTCATGGAATCAGTTAAAAAAAACATGTTATATCAACCGAGCAGCCACTGCATGTTGGCAAAATTAGTACTAACATTTATTGATAGAGTGTGTCATACTAGACTGGAGCTGCTACTTCTTATTCAAGTATCTCCTAGTTTGTCCTCATGAGGGTGAGTCGACTCCATGCTTCAAAGAAAATCTGGAAGCATTGGCGATTGAGCCCGGAACCTCTGGATCTGTAGCCAGGAACTCTTGACCATTTGACCATAAATGTACCCTTAACTAACCCTGAAAGTTTGCAGACCTACCAGTGCAATCCATTAAGAAAAAAACAAAATTTCTCAAGGTGAACTATAGTATAATTTTAATAGGAAGAACAGTAGATATTAGTTACTAAAACAATTTTACTATCTTCATACATCCAATAATGTTATTTGTGGTAGTCATTTTGTATAAACATTATCAATAGCCTGCCTATAAAATAACACAAATATTATGTTAAAATGTTGGCCACAAACAAATAGGTTCAAATTTTCTGTTTTTCCAACCAAAATAAGGGTATTAAGTGTAAAATAGATGGATCATGGAGTTGTATTGCCAGTTGATCAATGTTATATTTTCTAAGAAATTTAAACTAGTTTTGTTTAATTTCTCTCACATGGATAACATTTTGTCACTGGCATGAGTGGTCACGTGGACATAATGTTAGGCTCATCTAGTCCGGTTTGACAATCACAAGTGGTTGGGGTTCGAATTCAAGCCAGGTGTTCAGAGTAGTTTTTTTTCCAAAATAGTTTTGCTATCTGCCTGCATGAGTATCTGTATACCTTTGTCATCACTACGTCTTTGACATAATTAAAATGTGTACTACCAGGACTGGCAGTAAGCACAGTGTAAAATAGAAGGTATGGTGCACTGCTTTTATCTTAAAATATACATTAACTAAAAACTCAAAAGATTTGTGAAACAAACTAATAGGTCTACTCTACTACACATTGTTATAGAAACACTGCACCAAATATCGTATATGAAATACCATACAATTTTAACTACTGTGACTTCACACATTCACTGTAAATCGAGAGCAATGCTGATATCTGGTGTCCAACCGAGGAAGATCCTGAAGGAATGAAAAAACTTGGACTCTCAGGAAGATGGAAAATAAATACTTGGGGCCAGTTTCATAGTCAAATTTAGTACGCATCAAGTGCGGTGCTACACTAAGTACATGACAACACCTACCTAAACTCGAATGAAATGGGCCGTTCTCGCATAGGAAACTGGCCCATTCCATTCTGGTTTAGGTAGGTGTCGTCATGAACTTAGTATAGCGCTGCACTTGAGGCGTACTAAATTCGACTATGAAACTGGGCCTTGGAGAGCTTTTATATGTGGTGTTTGAGAAGACTTGAGAGGATTAAGTAGACAAACAAGGTGACAAATGAAGTTCTTTAGAAGAGTGGGTGAGAAAATGACCATTTTCGATGTGATTCTTTGGTACAAAGCAAACTGGCTTGGGCACATCCTTAGTAGGAATTGTATTCTCCATGAGGTCACAGACGGCAAGGTTGAGGAAAGAGAAGCTCAGGATAAAGGAGACAAGAGAGGAGGAAAGAGCATCGGTGGTATAAGTTCACTGAAAATTGGAATGGTCTCATCGTGAGACAGAACATTTAGTAAGAATAATAATTTATATTACTGTCTTCTTTAGTGTAATATTTTTTTCCCTAGGTTTTATATGTTAGTCTTTCTTTTTAAGGCTAGGTTCGTGCTCTATAATAATATTATGTAATTAAGGTCTTACCTTGTCTTATTACACTATGGTTTGTAACATTACAGTGGGTCCAGGGTTAAGGTGTCAGACTTCTGTGCTGGCGGCTGGGGTTCAATCCTCGGTCCCGGCACAGATTTATCTGATTACCAAACCCTTCCTACAATCACCCTACCGTTACACATTAGCGTAAGTGCGTATAACCCGAACGGGTAGTAAGACGCGGGGCTAATAATAATAATAAACATTACAGTGGAACCAAGCAAGGTAAGCTCAACAGGGACAAAGTTACAATACTTGCCAATGGAAAAAAATAGGTAGATATTTAGGGGATGAAATTTTCATGAGAAAAAATTTGATAATGTTAACTGTGAAACATTATCAATAAATACTATCATAGAAAGGTGTAACTATGTAGAGAAGTAAATAAATACCAGTGTAAAAATATTAAATTTTAATATACAATTTAAACATACTGACATACTGTTTAATAATTTCAAAACTATAGTTTAGTTCAAGGAGTCAAAGAGAATTCAAGGTACAAATTAAAATTTTGACATATCATTGTCACGTTTATTGTCTTCATATGTTTTAAAGTCAAATACTCGTCATTTCCAATAAAAGGATATGCATCATAATATTATTTTTTACTCATACACAAAATAGCTTATCCGAACGGAGGGAAAGACACATACTGGTTACATCTGTAAAATGTTACATCATTACAAGTTACAGTTTAAAAGAGATCTACATTCACTATATTATTATACTAGTAATTAATCTAGTCACTTTTAAATATATAGAAAGCTATGAGTGAGATGTAGTGTTTTTTTAAATTAATTAATTCAACACAATATTAGTTGTTCAATATTGCTTAGTAACGAGATTGTTTAATTCCATAACTTACTTTAGATCACCATTTTTTGATACGTTTCAAATTCATTCACATTTGAGTTATTTTTAAAATAATCATTAAGTTCTTTAAACTTAAATATGCATTTTATTAGGCAAAAAATTTCTTGTTTAAAATGAATTACTCACTAGTTCTGATTTGAGCTGTATGTTGAGTTTGAATAAAATATATTATTTAGCTGAGCAAAGATAATATGGCAGTATATAAAAATTAAAATTAGATATTAATATGACACAAAATATGTTATGGCACACAAATAACTACATTTATAGCACCTGTGTATACTTCTTCAACCAAAATATAAAACTACTTATTCGTGTTAAAAAAAAATTGGAGACCAGAATACATTGGCAGTATTAAGTGAATAATTTATACATTATAAAATATATAACTATCCAATGAGGATATCGTATTCTTGACTCCATTTAATACTAATATATTGTTATATTATTATAATAAGCGTTTATAAAAGCATAAAACAAAATATGAAGCAAAATTCTAAATATATCAATATTTATTAACGGCTTAAACTGAGTTAGTAATAGCGTTATAGATAATGCAGTGTCACAACTTATATGGCTCATATTATGATACCATATTATATTACACTATAAAGCTTGTAATTTACATAATAAAGGAATAAATGAAAATATATCTCTTAATATAACTTTTTTTTAAGTGTCTTAGTTGAAAAAGATACACGCCAATTAATAAAAAATATATTTATATATACTATAATGAAGACTTAAAAACTAATATACAACAAAGTACAAATTAAGATCAGAGAAAGACATACCTCCCTAGACCTATTGTTAAAATGTCACTGCAGGAAAGTTGGTTGGCTTTATATCTTAATTACACAGTAATACAAATGGGAGATAAGTTTATTTTTGATTAATTATTTAAATATACCTATGACATAAAAACTTTTCACAATAGTCTATTAGTTGAATAACAAATTGTAACCAAAATAATTGTATTAGGTTGATAGAAAGTTATATAAATAAAATTAATAAAATCAAACGCGTGACTAGCCCATAAAATATGGTCAAATTATTGTTTTGGCTAGTGATTTATTTTTAAAATACTTCAATGGAGAGTTTAATCCAGTATAGAAAGTAGATTCATGGTATGTACAGAATATATTGTGTGTGATGGAAATGAAAGTTAAAATAAAATCAAACTAAGATTTGTGCTTTAAAAAAAAGAGAAAAGAATGTATACTATTGTCAATCAAATTTACAACCCATAAATCTAAATAAGTGTTTTTCAAAATGTAAAAAAAAAACTACTTCAAAATGGTGAGAACTACCTCAGACTAATTATTTTTAAAAACCTTAAAATTCAATACTAAAAATATATTTGATTTACTACTAAAACCAACCATCTTCCTCAATGCTTTTTTTTTTTTGCATAAGCACAACAAAAACAACTTATTTCATTCACACTTCGTGTTAATCTCTCACTTGTTATGTACTGTTTATTTTGTATATATTTTTTTTGTGTGTGCGAGTTTAATTTTACATTTTATACATACTTTTTACACAGGGCCAAAAAATGTTTCACAGTTATTTCTTTTCACACACTTGCATACGTAAAACGTATAATGAACACATGATTATAATAGTATGTAAAAATTGATAAGTGTTTCTTCAGTCCAGGTTTCAATGTGTTTCTCTTTTCACTTATTTACAATGTCATCCAAACTTCCTAGTACATCGTTGTATTCATCAGCAGACACACTGGAAACAAAAATTATAGTTGTATACCAGCGCACATTGCACATATCATGCCATTGTCCACCAAACAGCACTAACACACAACATTGTAACATTGTAAAATCTAGTTTCTATATGAAGATCCTTTACAAAAGAAAAAAAAATTGTATATTTTACTGTTAATTCGATAAATCAGGTTAATATAAATCATCGCCGGATGTTTTGTATAGTAACAAATAGTTCTGATGGATGTGATATATTTTTCATGTTGTAGTCAAATTATTCACATTAGCGCGTTACTATGTATAGTAACCACCCACTGGTTCAAGTGATAAATCTCACGTTTGTGTAAGTTTTAACTTGTACGAGTCCCTGTCTGTTGTGCGTATCAATTGAGGGCCATCTTTTATTGAGTGGGGACGTGAGGTGTTATCTTGATGTGGAATTTGTTTGTTTAACTGAACCTAGCCTAACCTTCAGAATTATATAATTTATCACTTCAACCAAAGAGGTTTTGTTGTTATGTAAAATAACAGCTTAAAATAATAAATTGCATGTATATGATCACATTTACCACTAATATTGGGACTTTAAGCAGAGTAACTAATTTATTACTTTAACGATAACATAATTATATAATTATACTAATGTATTTTTTTCACGGCCAAAATTGATAGCATTTTAGTATTTTATAGGTATTGATAATTTCTATCAAAAGTGACATCTGAAGATCAATTGAACAGACACATAAGTGCATGAAAGTAGATCTAGAAACTTATATAGCTGTTAGTTAAAATCCTTCCTATGAAAATTGGACTGTAACATAGCTCCTAACACTTGAAGGAAAACATTAGTAACTGTTAAAGGGACTGAGTTCTTCGAATCCTTAAAAGAAAATTCGAGATTCAAAACTAAAACTAGAATTACTTAAAACTTGGAGTTAGGTGGAATTAACTAGTTTACGAATCTAAATCTCGGAAAAAATTATTAATATAATGAATAAATATATAATAGAATAATAGAAAATATAAATAGTATCTAAATGTTAACATAATTTCTTATGATCAATTTATTATCATTCATACATACAGTAAAGTGTTAAATTACTGGTCTGGTGGTTAAGTTCAGCCTATAATTTTAATAAGGTCCTGAACTACCAATATGCATTATTAGAGCTCTAAAAAAAAATTCACTTGAAAATTTGATTATTTAAAAAAAATTAGGATTTGAGGGTCCATCCCTAATAAAACTATAATCTGTATTTATTTAAGACTATTATAATGATTACTAGTGGTTTAGTTTAAAATATTTTATGAAAACCCCAACAACCAAACCTCAGACAATTAATATACCTCTTTATGTTAACTAAATCAGAATCGAAGATAAATAAATACCAATTATCATCCCTGTTGAGTTTCGATAGAATGAAACCTAGAACGGGGGTGGGGATTGGGCGGTGATGATTTGATTGATTTTCTTTAAGAGGCAACCTTTACCTCTTTGTCCAATGGCAGCATTGTAAAGTGTGAACTGTGTTCTTCTTTTCATTGTAAAAGCCATGATGTTTTCGGCCCTTTTATATGTTTCTATCCACCTTTCCTATACCTTAATCCAAATATCTTTCAATTAAAATATTTATTGACTGTTATAAAACATATTTTTATTTTTTATTGAGTGTCCTTAATTTTTAAATTTTCTTAACTTATAAACACCCTTACTTATGGCCAGATTACAAAAGAAATAACTTTAAAGTAGCACAAATTGATTAAAAAAATTAAAAAATGTAATATTATTCCATTCAGTAACAGTAACCATCATTTGAGATTCTTTGTGAGGTGGGCGAATAAAATTCTATATTTTCTAGAAATATTCAAATAGTTAATTTCACTTACCTTTGTACAATATAATGAAGCCACACACAAGCAATTTATCAGTTCTAGAAATTGGTAAGTCACAGTAGAGTTTGTAAAGAAATAGGAGGGACAATTGTTAAGATGGAAAGACAAAGGTTCAATGTAAACTTATTTATGGACAGACTTATTGAATGAGCTTTGGCGGGAACGATTTTAGGAATGGGAAGCCCAGGCGCAGGGCGATTCGATTCACTGGCAATGTTTGTGAAAACTAAGGATGATGGGATCCATCGTGTTCTAATAATGTGAGGGGGGAGAGATTGACATGAATGACAAACATGTTCCCAGCAGCAAGAAAAAGAGAAAAGCACTAGAAATTAGTTAGTCTACAGGTTCTGGACCAAGAAATGTCTAAAGAAATATGTGGTCATATGTGTTTTAGGTTTAAATTGGGAGGGATAGCCAACACTATTACCCTAATGATACTGGGGTGGAAATTGTTAGAATAAAACAATAAAAAAGATTCACAAACACATATTTCAGAACAAGCTTTCACTGTCATAGACAGCTTCTTCAGGTCAAGAGAGTAGAATGATGTTCTTGACCTGAAGAAGCTGTCTGTGATAGTGAAAGCTTTTCCTTAAATATGTGTTTGTGAATTTGTTTAGTGTTTTATCTAAACAATTACAACTCTAGTATTACTAGGGTTAGTGTGCTGGCTATCCCTCAAATTTTAAAACATAATTTAGCCTAATGCTCTATTACAAATAATTTAAACTCATATTAAATTCTATAAATTCATGCCATCTTCAAGTGTTTCTAAATATTCCAATAACATACATTGATAGAATAACTGGGCAGCATTATAAAGATTATTGTTAGCAACAATATTTTAGCAATATTTTAAACATATTTATGAGATAAGTTATAGTAATTCTACTGTATATAGAAATACTCATGGAAGGCAACATTAATTAATTTGACTTAGTTCTAGTTTTTATTGAAAAATTCTTTAATATCTTAACCTGATTTCTTTAATTCTTGATACCAATTCATGAATTAGGCTTATTTGTTGAACCGTTCATTTCAACTCTCCAGATATTTTAAGAACTAAACATTACAAAGAGGACTTATTTTTCTAATATTTAATCTTGTGGCCCAGATTTTCATTAACCTAGTGTGGGATTATCTGGGTGTTGTATAAGAAAGTTTGGTTTTTTGCCTCCAATAAGACTTAGAATTTTCTTGAAAATCACATGTTTATATCACACTAGACCCTTGACCGCATTATTATTTTCAATACACATATTTAAGATTCATCATAGACTCTATCATAAAATATGAGTGAGTATCGACATTTTTATGAGGGTTAAATTAATTTTTCAAAATTAAATATAGCCTATGTTACTCGCTGATAATGTAGCTTTATATTATTGAAAGAATTTTTAAAATCGGTCCAGTAGTTTTTGAGTTTATCCATTACAAATAAAAAAACAAAAAATCAAATCTTTCCTCTTTATAATATTTTTTTATATCTCATTATGGTACAATTCTTTGTGTTCCTAAGCAAAATTTTGCTGGGCTAACAAATAAAAATAGATCTATGTTTAGTAACAAACCCATAAAAATATTAATTTTAAGTTGGGTAATATTGCAAAGAAAAATTAAGTTCTTAAAATAGCTTAGTCAATATATTGGCTTATTTTGTGTTGATAAAGAAAGACACAATTTTGGTACAATTTACCAACTGGTTTAAGAATAAAGGTATATATAAGGAAACTAAGATATTAAAGTTATTTATAATTTGCATAATATACTGTATTGGCCTGAATGTTGTAGGGCCTTGCATATAATATGACTAAGACTTTGAAGGTGCTCTACAGGAAAAATAAAAAGTCTCGAATAAATCTCGAAGTAAAAACTTAAAGAAATTTGACATAGCTTTATTAGGCTCTCTGAATGCTTTTTATTGATGCTCAGACCCTTCTAAACTTGTTTTTGTTTTTCTTCCCATCATCCTTCCACCATTTTTTCTCCTTTAATTGCTTCCATTATTCTTCTCACACTTGCACTCTTTGTTATCTGCTCCTCCCCTCTCTTTCTTGACCTTCCTTGCGGTCTTTTTCCTACATTCCTCATCTCCATAATTTTTTATGAAATTTTCAAATTTTCCATTTTCATTACATTCCCATACAATCTGAGTTTTACTTCCTCTAGTATCTTATGTACTCCCTCAAACCCCACTCTTTCCTGAATAACTTCAATTCTAATCTTGTTTTCCTCGTGACAGCTAACATGCTAATCACAAACTTCATTCCCATGGCCTTCACTTTCCTTGTCTCTCCAAATTGTATAAAGCCCTTAGAAACCCAAACCTTGTTAGCAGCCTGCACATAATTTGTTTTTAAGCGTCATATGTATTGCTATTAATTTAAAATGCATATCATAGCTTCTTCTTCTTCTCCTCCTCTTTACTTTAAATGCCGAGGAAGCCTTCTGTTCAACACAATCACTTACGTGCAGATTTAGTGATTTTTAACATCAGTAAAACCACACATATTCTGCCACTAACCAACGCTGACCTAATGAATTACCAGTTTATTGACAGTGAAAACTTTTAGGCTGTTTATAAAATACAAATAGTGTTTGGAATTTCATTTTTAGGAGGAAAAAATCAAACAATATTCAGACCAATACAGTAATGTCAATAAATAATTAATATGAAAGGATGCGTAAAATCCAAATGGGTAGCAAAACACAATGAAAAATAAAAACTAGAACTGAATAAAAGTGAAGAAAAACTAAGACTACGGTATTAACAGACATTTACAAACACTATTTTTTGAAAAAGTTGTCATAAAATTTTTAAGCATTTTTAAATATTTGTTAATGTTTTTAAATTTACTTGTGCTTAATTTTTTATATATATTTCATCATTTTTATTTAATAACGTTTTATAATAAGCTTGATTCAATTTATTCATATATCTGAAATAATTACGCATATCAAGGAATCTAAATTAATATTGACTGTACCGATTGCTAAAAAAATATTACTGTGTGAGGACTAAGTTAGTGTGAGTTATAAAAATTGTATTTACTTTGAACATGGCAGTGCGTTGACTGCTGACAATGCACTTTCTCGAAGATTAATATCACCAGAGCTTTGGATTTGTAGGGAATGAATGCAACCAGCAAATCCCTCTAAGTATCGTCCAGCTGTCATCAAGTCGAAGTTTGGTACTCCTCCTGGAAATATATGTGTACATGTAGAAGCTAATACTTATGCTTTCCGAATGTTGAGCTAAAACAAACATTTTGTTTAAGAGCAAATCACTCTCTTTTCAGACATTTTAAAACTTCACCTTTTACACCAATATAATAAGTTTTCGACTTAAGGTGGGAGGTCAAAGAGCACAAGATAATTGTTTTTTTTTTCAGTTTTTATAGCAAAATGTTTTTGGTCAAAATAAATCAAATATTGCTCCAGTAGAAACATAACATTTAATTTTCTTCCCATCATGATAACAATTCTTGAATATGTCATAAGCATAGCAGCTTTTGATGAGAAACTATTTAAGTAAAGAGAAAAAAATGTCATTAAATTCCAGGATACCTTTGACAGTTTAGTTAAAAAAAATCTTATACTTTATTAATTATTATAGTTTGATCTTTTAATTGATTAAAAAGTAATAATTTCAAGACATTTCTTTTCCTCAAAGACGTTGTCTACATCTGATGTCATGAAAGGTTAAAATAGGATTTCCCATGATAGTGAATTTACATTTTATTCAGCGAGTTTTCAAGATATATCCTCGACATTTTTTTTGTAAACATAATTTTTTATATTCATCTACAATATTAACTATTTGACTTGGTCTCGATGTCTTCCTGCCAGGTTTAGATTGAAAAAGTATGTAGACTCAACTTGTCTATTTATAAGAGGAAACAAGAAATAGGTACTTTTAAAGTGGTACTAGTATAGTGAGTGTGTAAACTTGTCAGAAAAAGAGGGGAGGTGAATTGCTGATTTTATTATCTCTCTTTCAATTTCATACATTGGTGTCTAAGTATAGTAGTGCCTAAGTGTGTAAAGTTAAGATGAAACCAGCTTTATGAAATAACTTTACAATCTTCAAGTAAGCAATGTTGTTAAACTCAATTCATATTTCATTAAAAAACAAAATTTTAATAACTTCAATACTTAATAGTTTATTTATTTACATGATTAAGTTTTAAAATGATATATTCACTAAACACAAGCTTGATTTACAACACCCCAGCTTCATGAAAAGCTCGATCGAGATCAACTCAAATGAAAAAAACAATACAATATTTCAAGGTGAATTTCTGTTATGAATCTATGCATGAACCAGGAATATATAATTTTACTTATAAAAAAACTTTACTATTGCACAAATTTGGATTTATAACTAAAATATAGCTGTACAAGCCAGACACCTTAACTCAATCAGTATCGTGTTTGTCTACTGAGCTAATGGTCTCGGGTTCAATTCCTGGCATGGCTGAAAATGTATCACTTTTTGAAATAAGGGTTTACCCTTTAACTCTGATAAATTAACAGCTGGGCACAGGACAGTGTACCTGTCCTAGTCTTAAGATAGAATGTAAGGCATGTGAAGCAGGCCTAGCCAACCGGTAGTGGACAATATATGGCTTGAATAAAAAACTGACCTAGATCATAGTTTGGAAACAGCAATGTATGTAAAAAAAAAAGTGCTCACCAATATAGATATTTCCCCTAGTGTTAAGCATCTTGAGTATGCCGCCGCTCTCGCCAAATTCCGTGTAGTTGGAGTCTAGATCGATGCTGCCATCGCTAGCTTGGCGCTTGAGAACGACTTGGTGACGCTTACCGTCATCCACACGCACGTTGTTGATCTGGATCTGAGCCGGACCTGAACCCAGCTCGTAGCTGAACTCGAGGAAACCGTCGACAACTGCACATTAAAACAAGATTTTCTTAAGGATCAGAGCGGGATACAGGACAGGAATGTTGTTTTGATTTTTTTAAATGAGAATTTCCGATGTACTTTATAAACATGAGGCTAATTATATCTACAGTCTAAACATAACTTAAAAAATAACAAATGCTAGGACAGCAACAATTAGCTCTAAAACCCAATTCAGGGGATGCATCATCTAAAACAGGGGTCAGCAGCCTTTTAGATTTCATGGGCCGTTTAGTTTAAAAAATAATGTTGAGCAAGATTTTTCAACTTTATATTTCTTATTAAAATCTTTTTAGTTATTAGTCTAATTTTATGAATGGGCAATTCTGTGGAATTTCGATCTATTCTTTAATTATTGAATTATATAAAAAGGTTTTGAATGAACTTTTAGTGTATTTATTTTAGTTCAACTAAGCATTTTTGTTTGAAAGACATATATATATATATATTCCTTAAATTTGTCGACAAAGGAACATTTCACTTAAAAGTAAGTGAATTTTTAGTAATATAATCTATTATTATCTAAAGCTATGCAAATGCTTCACCATAGAATGTTATTCGGGTTAATTCTACAAAAAATTATGTAAATTTTCAATGAAATATCACAAAGAAGGTTAGGAATTGGAAAGGTTGAATTTAGAGGAAGTGAACCCACACTTTTGTGGAGGGAGAGTGGAAAGCCATTTAGGAAAAAACAACCCTCAGTTCACCCGACCAAGATTAAAACCTGTATCTCCTTGTCCTCGGCAGTCTAGCTCAACATGAGACCAGTGCGTTAGCTGACTACGCCACCAAGGCGGTTCGTATTCATTATAAAAGTGTTAAAACAAACACACACACAAATAACATTTAAATACACATCTGAACAAAAATTCTCTTCTATATAAAACAATATTTAATACGTTTTTTCAAAGTTTGTGATTTCGTTACCACAATTCAGTTCAACTTACCAATAAGAAAATATAGTTTTTCTTTCAAGATAATTCTACTAGTTTAACTTATGGTCTTCACTGTAGGTTATATAGTAAAACGGTTACTAGCTTGATGAAGCATGATATATTTAATTGAATATTAAAATGATAGTCAAAAGGTGATTTTACTGCTGGAATTACAACAATAATTATTTGTTTATTAAATCTTTTATGTGCCAGAAAAAATCAGTTGACGGGCCAGAGGTTGCCTGCCAACCGCTGGTCTAAGGTGTCATACTCTCACTAGACTGGAATGTTAATAATAAAGAGACCGCTGTTCCCATCTTGATCAGCTACACTGAAGTGTTTGTTAAAAATGGTTTTACCACTCTCGCTCCAAGCAAATGTGTGAACATTACCACTAAATTAAACCTTAAATAGTGTAAATATGCGGCTATTCCAAACAGATATTAAGATGCAGTGCACAAAAACTCAATTCCCCGCACTAAGCTTTTAAATGAAGCTTCACATAAATATTTAGCCACTTTCCGCTATCAAACCAAGTCCCTTTAAGACTTATATCTGCTATAAGATTCTTGAGCACTTAGTCACATGTGAAATTATTGGTAAAAAAGTTCACCTGCGAGAGCCAAGTAATCCTGACCCTTCCCGTCAGTCTCTGGAGCCTGCCCGTGCCAGAAGATGAGGCCGTTCTGGTCTGTTGTCGAGAACTCAATGGTAATGATTTCGTTCTCCGTGGTGGAAGAGTGAGGAAGAGTGGAGTTTTTAAGCTCCAAGTATCCGTTCTTGTGGAAACTGACTTCGGTTGTGAAGTCTGCGACTAGAAACAATAAATGAATGATTATTTAAAGATTAATGTGGTCAGAGGGTGTATTTTGGATGAGTGAATCTGCCTTTCAAAATACTTTTTGAATTGTATTGTTATGTTAAAAAATAAATTATATGACACAATCACACAATCTTTCTCATATTGTGTATTATAGCCTAGAAGAAAATTTTCAATAATAGGTTTTCAAGTAAACTACCTTTAGTAAATTTTCCTTATAAAAACAAACACATCAGCTTGTTTATCATAATGAATACTTTAGGCTATATATAAATTTCAAGACTAATTGTTCAAATATTTTCAACAAATTTAAAATTTTCCAAAACAAGTTATTTGTGAACTACCCTAAAATTATTATTAATTTGTAAAGATAAAACTGTATAATTCTTTATCATGAAAAACTATTCTTAGATACCGATTATGAAGTCAATCAAGGCCAATTTCAAAAATTTCAAATTTTCTATAACTTCCTGTATATAATGTAATTGTATTAAATTTGGAAGAAGGTATAGGAAAGGTGGATAGAAACATATAAAGGGGACAAACACAATATGGCCTTTACAATGAAAAGAAGAACACAGTTCACACTTTACACTCAATAACTCATTGAGTTATATCATTATAGATTCGCATCCAATGTCCTTTTCCTGTGTTTTTCCTGTGTTTGTTCTTTTTGTTACACCTTTTAAATGTTCCTATCTATGTGTCCTATCATTCTTTACTATTTTCCTTTTTCTCCCCTTTTTGTTTGTTGGTTTTCTCTTTCAGAAAGTTGTGTTGCGCGTTTCACACTCCTCCCTGATAAGTTCAGATAGAATGAAACCTAGGTCGGGGGATTGGGCGGCGATGATCAATTTTCTTTAAGAGGCAACCATTACCTCTTTGTCCATTGGCAACAGTGTAAAGTGTGAACTGTGTTCTTCTTTTCATTGTAAAGGCCATGTTGTGTTTGTCCCTTTTATACGTTTCTATCCACCTTTCCTATACCTTCTTCCAAATATAATACAATTTATGTATATAAAGTACCTTTAACTTTATTTCTTTTAAGAAAATAAACATATATTATTATTGACCATGTAAAATAATCTCACGATACAAATTTTGAACAAAATCATTAAAAGTGTTATTTTTCTTTAATATAAAAACAAATCACTTATCAGTAAACTACGCTTAATTTGAGAGCTAGGGGAAAAAAACCAACCCAAAGTATAGCCTTATATCATCTGGATATCAAGTTTGAACCAAATTCACCAAACCATTTTATATTTGTGGCCAGGGACATACAAAATTGTAAAATCCATTTTTTTGAGGGTTTGGACACACATAAAATGAAAGCTTAATCATATCCATCACTCTCTATGCCTTAAAATATGAGTGAAGAATGACCTTGGGCACAGGACGATTCCTGGATAGCTCAGTGGTTAGAGCATTGGCGAACTATGCCAAAGGTCCCGGTTTTGATTCCCATGTCCAGGTGCCATTTTTCAATTTTCAGAATTAATCATAATCTCCAAGCTGAGAATTTTTATGATTACAATACTTTCTCTTAATATGAAAAAGTAAAATTACAGTAAGCTGATATTGATTGGGCATCGCCTGATAGTGATGCTTCAGGGAACACTGCAAGGATCAATAAATTAATGTGATTGAAATTTTCCATAATAATCAAAGAATATTTAATTTAATTTTTACACATTTAGTTGTAGCACCACATTTTCAAGACTGAGAAATTAAGTACAAATTTCAAAGTGAGAGTAAAAACAATTAGTTGAACACCTAAATTAAAAGTGTTTCATAGTAATGAGGGCATTTGCACACCTCACATTTTTTATGCAAATTCTTGCTAAGGCAACCTCTCTTATAGACAACCTGTAAAGAAGAAGAGTATATAAATAAAGGTATTAAATACACTTACTCTGATGACAGTTAGTGCCTCCATAACCTAGCGGACATTTACAACGGTACGAGCTGGTTGATCCGATACAAGTGCCTCCATTCTGACATGGCCTCAACTCTTCGCACAAGTTCATTTCCTTCTCACAGTTTCTGCCACTGAAAAATTAGCAATAAATGTTTATTATCAGTACAGTAACTGAGTAATGTTAGTGGATATCAGTGTTGCACTATCTAGTAGAATAAAACAGGATGAGGAGTGTTAATTTTTAAGATATGCTCACACATTTGATTGAGGAAAGTATATAAAATTATATTGTGATAGTCTTAATATTCCACTTTGTTGGCTACCTAACATTAACACAGAGAACACAAAAATAGTTAGTATAATAATTTTTTTTTATCAAGGTATTTACTGTGTAGTTTTTTTTAAAAAAAAAAAGGTATTGTTCCCATGCAAAGGGTGAACTGTATTCTTATTTTTATTGTAGAATCCATATTGTGTTTGTTAGATTATATATGTTTCTATTCACCTTTACTGTACCTTTTTCCAAATATAATAAAATGTAGGTAAAAATATTACAGTGAAAAACTTAACCAAACACACTACAATAAAAAAAATAATTAAACTATACTTGTGGATAGAGAAACTAGTAGAGAGACTAGTTTTTTTTTCTTCCCAAACCATGCCTTCAATTTAGGACAAATAATTTTAAGGGGCCAAAAGTAGATACAGTAAGTGAGTAGTTATGTAATGTATACACATGACATATTATTATAATAATTATTACTATGATTATTGTTAGTACCGCGTCTTACTACCCATTCGGGTTATATGCACTTACGCTAATGTTTTAATGGTAGGGTGATTGTGAGATGAAATGGAGGACCTACTGTTTAACGTGGGATCCGAACCACGGTGGAGGCTTGGCATTCCACACATTAACAAGTTGTGATTGATACACGTCTTGTCAGTCAGAGGTGAAGGAAGGGTTTGGTAATCAGATAAATCTGTGCCGGGACCAAGGATTGAACCCCAACACCTTACCCCTAGACCGTCGGGTCACCCACATGACATATTACACATCTAGATTAGTAAAGAGGTATTTACCTGAATCTTTCTGGGCAGATACACCTGTTTTCACTGCACACCCCTCCATTCAGACAGGTGCTACGATTACAGGTAGAGGAAGAGGAGTCACTACGGGTACTGCCGCCATGGAGACTACTACAATCCTGAACATTAGCTGCGTCCACCACCGAATCTTTGATGTCCATTTTCATGCCTGACACTATGATCTAAGGGCAGGATAAGAAAACAGGTCAAGGATATCTATAAGAAACAAGTAATTGATGTATATTTATTTTAGTGCTTTTTTTGATATCTTAAAACATAAAAACAGATGAGGGGGGCAAGGGGGATTTACTAATGTGTATAATTATGTAAAGCCGACCTGGGAAAATAGGGAAGTAAACTATGGGCAGAAAGAAATATAGAATTGTTCCAAATTTCTGTAGTATATTAAGTTGCTAACAGTTTCAAAACACCAAATCAATCTCTCTGCTTTTATCAATGATATAGTTGGGCAAGCTAGTCTAGATGATCTGTGGCAGTGTTCTAGGTTTTGTACTTCTTTTCCCACTCTTTTTTGCTTTTCCTTTTAGTCAGGTGGACTTTCTTTTTCATGTTTCATTAAGGGCCAGTTTCATAGTCAGACTTAGTACGCCTCAAGTGCGGCGCTACACTAAGTACAAGACGACACCTACCTAAACCAGTGGCCCATTCCATTCTGGTTTAGGTAGGTGTCGTCATGAACTTAGTGTAGCACCGCACTTGAGGCGTACTAAACTTGACTATGAAACTGGCCCTAACTCTTTTATTGTTGTATTTTAAACAATTTCTCCAATTATAATAGTAATATATGATATAACAAAGAAAATCAAACAAATAAGTATAGGAGATATTGATGCTTTAGTCTTTGCTGATGATGTCATGATCTGGGGATGGGATGTGGGAGAAGGGCAGTAGAAGCTTGATGTGTGAAATCAGAACATTTACAGAAGCCAACATAACAATAAATGGCGAAGCTCTAGTAAATGTAGAGCGGATTAAGTACCTTTACAGTATAAAAACAACAAATAGCTCCAACAAAAATGAAATGCTGAACCGAACCCAGAATACAGCAAAGTTCTATAACCCAGTGAAAAAAATGTGAGATGGTAAAATACCGCGGAAAAGGAATAAATTGATATTCTTCAAGACATATCACATTTCTATCTGGATGTATGCCCTCGAGACCTGTACAATCACAAACAGAGACTACAATCAAGGTTCGAATCATTGCTGCGTGTACAAAAGGTGGACTTTTCATTAATAGTTTTCCAGTCTCCCTCCATACAAATGGGGGTAATCTTCCAATACGACCTTTTTCATGCCTAAAAACATTATTATAATTAGTTGGCCTAAATAAGTGTATAGCCTGAACAAGTAATAAAACACAGTGCTAGGAAAAAAAAGAACCAATTAATTACATGCCTTTGAAATGTATTTCATAAGATCAATGTTAAGAAGCACCAAGATGCCGTCATAAATAGGAGTGTGTTATAAACAAAAAGTAGAACTCAACTTAAGTGGTATGGATATTTACATTGAATAAATAACAAAAGGAAGGTAAGACAATACTTGGAAATGGAGGTAAACCAGACAAGACCAGTTGGAAGAACAAGGATGCGATGGATAGAGCAAGTGAACAAAGACGTAAAAGAACTAAGACAAGATTGGGGATAATATCCAAGAGAGTGAACTGTACTAATACAGAATGAGATGGAGAGCAATCACCAACTACACCCTGAAAACCGGAGTTGGGATATTATGATGATGATGATGATAATTTTAGCCATTTGACTTAATTTCTGTCACAAAAATTTATGGAATATTGACATAGACACAGTCTCCATTTCACAATTTAATGGACTAGAACTTTAGTTTGTTCATAAATCCTTTGGAGTAAAATAAGATACACTAAAAACCAATAAACCCTAAAAATTTGGAATTTGGTCAATTTACATTTACATTATTTGTCCCAGACAAAATACAGTGCATAATTGGACACACTGTCTTATTTTACTGCTATGTTATCCCAAATATATTTTACTTTTCAAAGTATTTTAATTACCTCTGATACACATCCTCTGAACCCTTTGTCAACACCAACCCCTTGCGCCAGATGGACTCTCTGCTTGTCATAGCCTCCCACGTACAAAGGAGTGCGGAGGTTGAGTCCTTTAGTTGTTCCCGGGGCATTACCAGATACCGCCGGGTCGTTGTTGATGGAAAGGTGGCCTGATCTAGAATTGCGCCCGGCAAGCACAGTTACCCATTCACCAGGGATAATTTCACGTTCGCTTCTGATGATGGCTGGTCCTGAGTGAAACAAAAAAATGAACACGGATATAAATTTATTTTAATAATGTAATAGTAAGTGTACATATTAGGGGTCTGAGAGTGATCAAATTTTGAGCTTGAACCTTTAATAGAAGCTCTTGTTTGAGCTCAACAGTTATATAAACTCAGCAAATTTGAGTTTGTTGTATAAAGCTTGATTCACACGTCCACCAAAAATAGAAAGCGAATCTGATTGAGTGCCGAAGAAATTCAAACGCTGTGTTACCCATGATGCATTGCAACACAAACTTAAAACAGCAAATTATCAACTTATTTTATTTTTTAGCAGATAACATATATTTCATATAAGTCTACCGACAGATGTTTTCAAATTATAATTCTGTGTTGTGGCACATTGATACGATAATCTTTTTAATTTTATTTAAATAATTACTTAGGAATATTATCCTTAAGGATGTTCAAGATTGAATTATAAAAAAACCTTTCTTTCAAATTTTCAACATAAATTTGTTTTTGAACCCTCATACTGGTTATTTATTGGTGGTTATAACCTATGATATTTTAATATAAAGAGTTTGTGTGTCTGTGCTGAGAATTGTATGATATCTACTGCACCCAGAGGTCTGAAATAATTGTAAAATGATGTGCATGAACCTGTGCACCTGGAAGCCAAAGTTTTAAAATTTGTATTTGATTTATTTTTAAACTAATTAAAAACTGGCCGAAAGAACTAAAATGTGGAGTTTTTTATTTTGTGTGTTTGAAGCAAATAAAAGAGTTTACAGGGGTTGCATGGTTACTATGTGCAATGCTGAGTACTTCTGTTAGTTAAAGAATAAATTTAAAAACCAGAACCCAGATCATTAATTTACCACTTAAGTGAATGTAAATGTTATATAACCTATATAGAATGAAATATATGAAAATAGATAGCATTTTGGTTCTATATCTATTTTCTTATGTTCCATTAACATTTATATTTCCTCTCATGTTCATTATATTTTCTAGGTTTCAGATTCAAGTTTAAGATTCTGGATTTGTATGTAAAACTTAGATTTGCCTATGTTAAATAATTCGATTCGACCCAACTCTATAATTCCATCTCAAAATCGTGTATTTATTGAAGCTTGGCATGCCATGATACTCGGGAGCTTTCTGAGAAGTTCGCTTGAGCTTGGTTAGGAATGAAAATACTTGAGCTCACGCTGCCGGCGTGAATATGACTATTGTATGGACTTACCAGAACCAGTGTCAAACTTGAACTCAAGCCTCTTGTCCCTGATGGCAAGCGAAGTGTAATCACCATTTCCATCCTCATCCTGAGCACAGTACAGTAGGAGAGCATCGTCAGCATCAGTCGGGTTGAACTTCAACGACAGTTTTAATCTGTGGACATCGCAATATATTGTAGTTCATTGAGTTTAATATCATGTGAACTAAGGCTATGTGACGCTTCAAAACTTTTGACAAGTAAGAAGATTCACCAATAAAAATATTCACAGCTAAAATAATTTAATTTATGGTCAATTATTACAATCCTGGAACATTATTTAGAATACTAATCAATAATCATATGAATAAACCCGAAGTAATTGATTTTCATGTTATGATAATTGTATTTTTCAGATTAGAGCTAGATATTAAAAACAATTGTGTAATAAAACACTTTTGTGTAAAGTTATATAAGTATCCACAAAATAATATTATTTCAAGTATAAAACCATTAACAAAAAAATATTCACCCTTCAATTTGTCTTCGAGAAAATTTAATATACAATCAATTAAAACTTGATTTGAATTGAAAAAGAGGACTAAATACTTCCCTAATATGAACATTTCCTTACTCGCATCAGTTGACATGTGGTCTAAGGCATAAAGGTGTTCGATTTATTAAAATGCCAGTGGCTGGAAAATAAAAGGTTCAAATCTTGGAAGGGTGCACGTGATAAAAATTTTAATGTTCGATTTAAAAGTGTGGTTTTATCATCCCTTTTCCCCAATAATGTGGATATATTTCCTATAGGTTATCCTTACAGTCTGGCATGAAAATCTACAGCTCAACAATTTTTTATAGACAGTTTAAGACTTTATGAATCTTGAAACAGCACATACCTTCTGAGGGCTTTTGGTGTGGGGTATGCAAGGTAGGCCTCATCTGAAAACGCGGGCTCTATGATGTCAACATCATTCTCACATTGGTTCCCGGACTTGCCGAATGGACAGTAGCACTTGAATCCCTCATCATTGTTCACACAGCGGCCAGTTCCACAAGCACCTATAAATGTTAAGATGATGAATAAACGTCAAAAGTCTCGTTTAACTTGATTTTGATTATTAAATTTTAATTTCAACTTATCAACAATTACAATTTAAATATTTTATCAACCATTCAACCTCACAATAAAAGTACTACATATTGTGTTAGTAAATTTTGAAAAATAATAGCTGCCCAAGAATCATCCTGTGCTCGGGGTCATTCTTCACACATATAGCTTAAGGCAGAGTCTGTTATGAAAGTGCAGAAATCATCAGCTTGTATAAGTGAACTGTTTTAACTATTACTAGTGAAGGAAATGCTTTATGCCGCTGTTAGTTCAATGACAACATTAGAACAAGTAAAAGTTTAATACAGCCTTAATTTTTTTTAGCATGTCTTACTACCTGTGCAGGTTAAATGCATATGTAAATAATAATTGGAGCTTAACCATGTAATTAAAATAAAAACATAAGCGTTATCGACAGAAACCCCTTACCTGGGAAACATGCCTCACCAACTTTCTGACAGTTAATGCCACTGAAACCGTGAGGGCAGATGCACATGTACCCTTGGGGCTGAGCTGCCTCCTGACAAACCCCCTGGTTATGGCAAGGGTTTACAGCACATGTTTCGCAAGTTGTCACACCTTCGCTAAGAGTTGCGTCTCGCATCAGATCACTCTCCACTCTACCAATCACGAGACGGCTGATGCAGCCTAGTACACAGACCATTGGTTTGGTTAGTAAACTTCCCAAGTATGAAAAAATATATAGATTAAACCACACAATTTAACTTCTATAAATTTTTCAAATTTCATAGTAGAATAAAGATTAAATTCAGTTTTATAAAAGATATATTAAGTTTTTCAGTCATAGTATTACAAATAGGGATGGATTGAATCCTAAAAAAAGAGGGCGAAAATCTTTGATTTTTAAATTGAAATTTGTTTTTAGAGCTTTAATATTGCTTATTGGGGGTTCAGAACTTATTATAATTGTAGGATGAACTTAACAACCAGGCCCCATACCAGTAATTTAGCACTTAACTGAATGTATGAACATTATAATGAATGGATTATAAGAAAGAATAATAACATTTAGCTACTATAGATTCTATATATTATTTTACTAAATTTATATTTTCTCTTATGTTCATAATTTTTCCCAAGATCCAGATTCGGATTGGAGACTCAAAAGTAAATTGGAGATTCAGATTTGTAAAATAATAGATTTGATCCAACTTTTAGTTACAAATTCAATTCGATTCATTTTATTTTTCAACACATTTTAAAATTTAAAAAATCCATAGTAATATTGACAAATTGCATAGCATTTACAAAGGGTTTGAATGATTTATAATTTTAATTTAATCATCATATTTAATGTTTAGCAAAAGTTTTTTTTATATTATGTGTCAGTAAAGTGCTTTATAAAAGTAAAATCAATCAACACAATATTCCACCCTATAAGGAACACCTTTATGGGGTAACTCGTGACTGATATATTTGGCGGAAGGTACATAAATGGTGGATAGAAACAAATAAAAGGTACAACACAATATGGCTTTATGGCGATAAGAAGTTTTCCTTATCAAAATATATTATATAAATTCAATACTATATCAATTTCCTGGGTTTGTCTTTCTTTACTGTACCTTCTTCCAAATGTATAACATAGTATTTATAAACACTTAACTATTTTGATGCCACACAACATTTCCCTTAGGAGATATTGATAGTAAGCTTAAATTATGTATTTTAGAAACTAGATGAATAGGCCCTACTATTGTTCTCAACTATGAATCTAACATTTGAATTTTAAATTCAACTTTGAACCTCTAATATTCAAAATAATATAGTCCAAATAAAAAAAATTAAATAAACAGATATATAATCTATTATCTATTTTAAGAAATTAGCATCACATGCAAGGCATATTCATGAAAATTTGGTGTCAATGAATTTTAATTTCCGGTTTTATTTGTCAAATAGATTATGTTAAAAATATCCAAAGAAGAAACGCTTTGAAAGATTTAACTACTTTTATAAAATATTGTATATAAGTTTATGCTTTCATTTTTTTCACCTCATTAAAAAAATATTTGCCTTCCCAACTACACATGTCATCAAATTGATCCTATTTATTTCACGCTTCACATTTGAGTCAAAGAAATGTTTTTATGAATATTTTTGAATTTTTAATTAAATTATAAGATTCAAGGGTCACACCTCTAATTTTATTTTTATCTACCTACCTACAAACCCACTGGTGAAGCCATTGAGCCTGTGGATGGTTTTGAAGTTTGGAACTCCCCCAACGTAAAGTGGTTGTACCAAGTCTAGACCTTGGAAGGCACCAACTGCCTCACCAACAAATGGGCCATCGTTGTCCACCGTCATCTTTCCTGTTAAAAGTCATTAATTAAATATGTTAATTCCAAGGTATTCAGTGATGAAACTTATTACCTAAGATAACACTTCACTCACATTACAACTGGTAAACGCCAAAATATCTAAACTATAATAAATAGTTTAAACTTTATATCCTGCATCAAATCAGGTTGGCCAACTGTCTGACCCTTCATAATCCACACAATATATTAAGACAATAAAAACCAAATATTTTTACATACGCTATTTTTAAGTGTTTTTTCAATTTATCTTGAAAAATAATTCTCATTTATGTATAACTATTGACATTCTGAACAAAAACATATATTATAATTTAGTATTAATATTAAAATGTTTAGTATTATCATTAAAGTAATTGAATTATTGTGTTAGATTTATTAGATTAGAATGTAATATTATCTTTTTTTAAAGTTATAAAACATAAATACAGTATAGATATTTTCATCAGCTTTAAAAAATTAACATAAACAAAATTCAAACTTTGATTTGGTGAGAATGTTTAATATATTTTATTCGGGTTTGCTTCAAACTGAAAACATGTATGTTGCATACAGTACCTGTAATGTTTATACAGTATTTGAACATTTTACTATAACAGTGTGTAATTATAAATAAAATACATTATAATGATTTTAGTTTCCTTAAAAGTAAATATGTGACAATACAAGATGACAAAACTGATGATAGGTTTGACCATCATAATACTTTTAAGTTTAAATAATCATTTACCGTCCCTCCTGTTCCTTTCAATCTTGACAGTATGCCACTCTCCAATCCTGATTGGTCGAGCAGATCTGATCATGGCTGGTGTAGAACCCACATCGAACCGGAACTCAACATAGCTCCCGTTGAGTCCAAGTGAGATAAAGTCATCTTCGCCTCCGCGCATTTCTCCGTTATACAGAATCAAACCTTAAAAATGCATTGTATTTAAACAATAAATTTTAAAAAAAACATCATAACCAGATCATGGAATTTTTTTAAACCATAATGTGATATAAGTATAACTTTATGAAAGATTTTAGAATTTGCATTTTGTATATAATTATTTGTCTCTAATAAATTATCACCCTTTAGTTTAATTAATAAAGGATTTTACAAAATATCTTCAATGTATATATAATAATCAAGTTAAATTAGTTGAAAATTTACACTTGAGAATGAGAATTGATCTGGGACAGACAAGGTACACACCAGACATTTAACTTTAAGAGAACTTCGCTGCACTCCTTGAGCCAGGTTAAGTCCTTGGGCAATAAGGAGTGCTAGTTGAAGTCCTCACTGATAACAGTACTTCCAAGTGAAACAACTCACTTTCAAATTGTTTGTTGTAAAAGCTACAAACTGGCGAGCAAGTTTCAAAACTTGGTGGTTTGAACACAATAGTTCAGGTAACAGCAATCCCTCCCTCTACCCCTTCCCTTCTTACCTTCACCACCACCAACACAAACCCTTAACCTTTTTTTTTCACTGAATAAATATTTTCAAACATGTAACTAGTTTGGATATTGTGCCATTGGACAATTCGCTATCATTTGCTTGAACATAATAAAAGACCATTGTAATTTAAAGCCTGAGGAAGATTATTTAAGAGGTTGGTTTATGGGAAATGGGGTGGGGAGTGGGCGCTACCTGAACTTAGCTTTGTGAAAGCCGGTATATTGACACTAGAAGGTTTTTTTTGTCTTCTCTCTAGTAAAATCATCTTTAAAATAAACTTTTTAAAATTGCCTGCTAGATAGTGATGTAGTCATTTGGGACTGCATGTAGTTGCAATCTCCATGTTTAAAAACTCAAAGCTCTTCCAATGAGCACATCCATTTTAACCTGGAGGTTATGGGCCTGGTGTATACATTGTCTATGGCCTTGGCCCTTGGGTTTAGAGATCCTATGTTGGAGCACGAAGCTACATGACCCTGAACACGGGACGATTCCTGGGTAACCCAGTAATAGAAGAGCAATGACACTTTATGGTTTCGATTTAAGTGCCGGTTGTCATATTTCAACTAATTTAACTTAATAATTGGAATAAGATAGATTGATGGATCAATACCAAAGTTGATTTACCCCAACTGTGGCAACATATAAATATAGCAACATGACTTTGATAAATGTGATAATATAAATCCAAATGAAAAAAATACACGCAATTAGAAAATAAAAGTTAATACATGAATTCAATTTTCAATAAATACCAAAATTTCAGCTCCACAATAATACTTGAACTAAACCAAGAATAAAAAAAAGAAACTTTTTTCATAGCATACCATCTTGGCTTTCCGGTTTGAAGGATACTTCAATATCAAACTTCAAGTATGCATCGGGCAGCGTAGGAAGCATCATGTATGAAAGAGGAGCCTGGGCGAAATAAGGAACAACACCGGTGACCACTAGGACGGTTGGGATGTCCATCTTCACCATAGCATTCTGTGCTGTGCACACGTATGTCCCAGCATCATTGGCATTTATATCGTGAATGTTCAACAAAGCCTGCAAACAAGTATTTTAATGAGTTAAACAATGACATTAAATAGATTTAAAGTTACAATTAATTAAACTATGGGTGACCTTGCGGTCTAGGGATAAGGTGTCGGACTTCTATGCTAGTGTCCGGGGTTCAATCCTCGGTCCCGGCAGATTTATCTGATTACCAAACCCTTCCTTCAACTCTGACAAGACGTTTATTAATCACAACTTGTGAATGTGGGGAATGCCAGGCCTCCACCGTGGTTCGGATTCCACGTTAATCTGTAGGTCCTCCATTTCATCTCACAATCACCTTACCATTACACATTAGTGTAAGTGCGTATAACCCGAACGGGTAGTAAGACGCGGTGCTAATAATAATAATAATAAAAAAAAAAAAACACTATATATTCCACCACCACCCCGATGCCACCTGGGTTTGTCGGCTAGACATTTCTTGCCTTCAACTGGTGGTGGTGGGTAGATAACCAATTTATGGGGTTGGGGCAACATATGTGTGTGGTCATATTGCCACAATGAGATGATATGGGGCCAGCAAAAGTCTTAAACCTAACTTAGGCCTAATAAACCAGACCATAGCGACCCTTAGAGAAAAATACCTCCAATACTGCCGAGAATAGAACCCTCTCTAGATTACTGGCCAGGAGCGCTGACCACTGGACCACCAAGAGGATGGCCTCATCATATTACTAGATAGTTATAAGATTTCTAACCTCCATCTCACAATATACAAAAACGATGGAGGGAAACATGAATGAAAATGAAAAGACAAACACAGTTAATATTTTATATTGCTGCCACTGGAAAAAGCGGTATCTTACTTGAAAAAATAGATTTTTGATAGTTTAAAAAAAAATCGTCTTACAAGCCCGAGCTTAAAGTGAGTGAGACATATCTATTGTAGTAGAATCTGGACAAATTACATCTCAAGATACAAGTTTGACAAAAGTATGATTTAAAACAATGACAATAAATAAATTATGATTAAAAACAATGAACAATCTCTTCCTGATATATTATAACATTTATGGTAAAGTGTGTTTTGATTATTGAAGAGATAATATTTAGAAAATAATTAAATACTTAAAAATGTATTTAAAATTATTATCTCTTTAAAAACGTATAAAAATAATGTTTGGCATTAATGCAATAGGTGATTTTGTTTAGGATTTCAGTTGTATTAATCTAATAAACATTGAAAGGAAGATACAAGAGCAAGGCCTACATACACATTTACTTAAGAAACACCATGTATAAAATTATCGGTGAATTTTTTTTTTCTCATCTGGTACATTTGTTCCCTTTACAATAATTGTTTTGGTTTTTGAAATATAGATTTAGCTGCCACAGTTTCAATATATATGTTCAGCTAAGTTGCATTATTTTTAAGAACTTTGCTTAAGCAGTTGTGTTTTATCTTCACGACTCTTACTGTCCGAGTGTTGGTGTCCCTGCGCAGTGATCCACCCTGTTTGGACCAGCTAAACGTGACTGGTGGCTCTAGGTCGGTGTGACAATCCATCTCGATTGTGGAACCATAAGGAGCGGTCCTGGTCTCAACTGCCGCAGCGTCACGGTTCATGTCAGGTGAATCTGTACAGGGCACAAGCTCAATATTACATCGGGGGAAAAAAAGTGTCTATAAAATTTGAAACTTTATTAGCTAGTAAACTAAAAAATTGATATTTTATCAGAAGTGATTGCTAATTTAATTAATTTAAAAAAGTCCAGGACACGAAATGTTGACGATTGCTAATTTCGGAGAAGAATTGTTCCAATTCAAACAATTAATTTAGGGAGCCTTCCCCTAAGCTTACAACAACCTCACCATTCATTCACATCAAGAGAAGATGGGTCTAGACTACAAATAAATTGCACTGATGTCTGTTATTTTTATTAAGATAGTAATAACCGGGCACATTTTTCAAAGACAGATTTTTTTTTACATCATAGACAATGATTATTTGCACATAAGCTATGTTCATGATTCCCTTGTTGTAGAAATATTTTTTTTTTTGGCTTATTTTAGGCATTTATATTGAATTTATGCCTAGATATTATAATTACTGATGTTTTATAAATCCATGAATAATCAACCATTTGATTTTTCACAAAAGAGTTAGTGGATTTATAAGATAATGTAGCTTATTTACTTGTGTGGTCATAAAATTCACCCTACTTGTAAGTCAATACTAATAAGCTGTTAATTGATGGGGAGAGGGACGAATAGCTATTGCTTCTAGAGCAGAAATGTGTAAATTAATGTTAATTTCTGCCAGATTGCAAGTTTATTTGTTAAAAGTTTTTCATTGCCAAGAGATATCTTTTAGTTTAAATTTTGCAAAGGGTGAATTTGTTTTATTCTTGTGCATTCATTCATTCACATTTTAAGGTCATCATCAGAATCTGGTAATAACAATAATATATTTTATGGATATGTTTAAAAATACATAATAATTTATGGTGTAAGATTGTGTAGGGATGTTTATAATAAGTATACCTGGTCAAGAACCAAATCTTGACTTCCCATTATCAGTGATCTATCGAGACCATGTGACCAGCCGTGCTAGTTACCGTATTTAAAAGTACTCACATTCCATCTGACATCAGTTTTAAACTCACCAGATTTTGAAGTCATCGGCATTGAAAGCAATTTGAAGTTAAACAATATAAGAAATTATTTTAATTTAGTTTTAATACAAATATTCAGCCACAGAAATTAAAAAATATGTTTACCATTGCTCAGAAGAGTTATAGTTATAAAAAATAATAATACCAAGCTATAGGGGTGTGTGTGTGTGTGTGATCTCAAGATCATATCAATTGATGAGACTATCTCAAGTGAACTTTTCAAAAGTTCCCATGCTTCGAAGTTGAGCCATGCTTTAATTCAATAGATATATAATTTTAAAACTTTACTATTTATACATAAAATAAGATAGTTATTGAAATAAAACCAGAGTTTTAAAATAAAAATAAAACTCGTATATTTAAAATAAAATTAAACTTTATATTTGAAATTAAAAAAAAGTATCAATATCTATTTTTATATAATGATAAGAGCAAATGTCAACTGCACATTTTACAAATGACATCTAGACAAGTACAGAAAGGAGTAAGCAATGCGCCATCATCCAAACACACACACACAATATAGGAAGGAAATGGCCTTTATAATACGTTCAAAATTATTGCACCTAAAAAGCTTTTCAGCTCAAATTCGGCTTCTACGAGTATTACAAAATTTTGTTTGAGCTCGAAATTTGAGCACTTGCATACCCCTTCTTAACCAAATTATATTTTAATATATCTACAAATATCAATTATTGTATACTTTTTTAGTGATTACTCTGGTTTCCAGAGTAATCCATTTTAACAGTATAAAATGTTTGCACACCATACTTGAAATATTTCTTCCATATTCATTATTTATAATTTGGTGTGTTTAGCGTGAACTTTCTAAGGCAATTAATAAAAGTTTATTAAAACACATCACACGAAATTTCGGTGTCTAAAAATTATTAAAGAGATACATGAACCCATAGTTATCAAATGAGTGTATGGGATTAAAATAGTTAAAACTACCTTGAATTGCTAATACATAATCTTCGGTGTAAGAGCCTTGTCGAGTTCTAGCCGTACATCTGTAGACACCTCCATTTGAAGGTCTCACATCAGACACCCTAGAAGAAAAATAATTAATCAGTCAGTAAAATTAATAAGTTTGTTACAGAAATATACATATACTTTAATTCTTTTATTATTATTATTATTTGTACCGTTTTAAAGTTTGCTTTAGTTCTAGTACCCTATTATACACATTTTAAATAAATTAAAAAACAAGCAAAACAACAAAGGCACATACCATTAATTTACCACTTTATGGAAAGTAACTATCACAATTTCAAAGTAATAATATTTTGGAAGCCATATCAGGAATCAAAAGACTTTAACTTTATATACCTTATAACGAGGCTTAATATATAGAAAAAAGAAAAGTATGATAAGAATGAGTAAGTGAAACTATGCACCAGTATTCATCTGGAGGGAGGATGGAAAACAACTTCCACCCAGGCCTCCCAAGAGCACTTTGTGTGCGCCAAACTCTGTCGGTAGATACATACAAGTAGCTAAAGTAAAATCTCACTTATAGTTTCCACGCTTCAAGAGAATTAAAAATGTGCAAATACTTCATTTACAAATAATAAATGTGGGAAATTAGGCTTTAGTGGATATGTATTTATTTCTTATAAAGATGACTTCATCATAAATTATTTTGTGTTGAAGATCAATATGCATATCAAATACATTGCTATGGCCATATAATAAAATAAATTAATCCCTTGTTTATGATTGTATACTAATTATGAAAAACACAATTATCTCATTTATACAGTCCAATGGTCAAAGAAAGGACTTCTTCTATTACAACTAGAATAGTTACTAGATATACTTTCACACATTCTTAATTCAGTGTAGACAATAGCTTAACAAACTAATCATGAACTCACCTTAGTAAGTTGTCAATCACTTGAACATTATTGCCGAGTCGCTCTCCCACTTTGCTCCAAGAGTAAGCAATCCTAGTATCGCTGGACGCAGAACAACGGACGTCGACATTGTCCCCGATTTGGATTATTTCTTGGCTTGGCTCAATTCGCAGCGCAATATTGGTTACACCTGCAGTTAAATAATTTGTTTTAAACAGATAAATGGTTGAAGGTTTGTTAATTATTTCAACCAAAATCAAATATTGTTCGAATATTTTTGTCCGGTATTTTGGCACCCTCTTATTATATATTTATATATATATATATATATATATATATATCTTTGGCACCGCGTCTTAGTACTTGTTCAAGTTATGTGCATATATATACTAATTACACTAATGAGTTAGGAATGAGAAAGGTTTTTAAAGGAAGTGTAGCCACATTTGCATGGAGGGAGAGTGGAATACCATTTTGGAAAAGCCCCACCAGGATTATAACCCTAATCTCCCCGTTAGCGGCAATCTAGTCTAACTCAAGAGTGATGCCTTAGACCATGTGGCCACCGAAGTAGATCCTATTATAATTATTTTGCTTCACCCAAAGGGTGCACTTGGTTTATATTATACAGAATACAACTGGGGCACGAATTTTAAGTCTTGTCTAAGGTGCATGAAACCTTTGAGTCTGTGCTTGTGAGAATGTATATATTTTCAGTAATAGGGCTTGACAAAAAGTTCTATTAGCATACCGACTATTAGTGGTTTAAATTTATCTTATCTAAAGACACAATGAAATAGGTTAGTATATATTAAATTCTACATTAGCTTGGATAAAGAGTGGGAAACCTAAATTGATGGAAAAAAGTAACTTCAAGTGCGGCTAGTTGGAGAATGAAAACAAACAAACATGATTCAGAGGTTCACTGTTCTTAGCTTTAACCATATTCCTATTCAGGGCCACCTCAAGCATAACCTTTATGTGCCCTCTCCTCTTTAACGTCCTATAAACTTGAAAGGAACTCAAAACAAGATGGATGCATTTCTTATGTTCATGCACACAGGGTTTAACAAGGACACAAGCCATAATAAATCACAAAAAAAAAAAAAATTAGTACAATATCAAATATTGCTGAGTGATATATGAATTAATTAAAAGATTATTAGTTGTAGTTGTTTTTGACGACATTGGTGATGTGGGCGGCCCTGTTCCTATTGGACAATGAGGTAATGGTTCTCTTAAATTAAATTGTTTGGTTTCTCAAACAAAGTTTAATTCTAAAGGTAGGGTAGGGTATGTAAAACCTAAAATAAAATTCAAGAATTATTTCCAGTTTTCCTGATCAGTGGCCACATTGCACATGCAGGCTAAGAGTTTTATGAATAATAAATTATAATATTTGGAAGAAAGCAAAGAAAATATATATTACATAATCAAAAGGCGAAAAAAGATTTCTTCAAGAAATTACTTATTTCTCAATACCTTCTCTTTGTTTTTAAAATTATGTCTCAGAAGAAAAAAAAAGAGTGTTTTATAAATATATTCAGATGATCTGATTTTAGGAAATATAAATTATTCTGTTATTTTAAAATTAGTTACTATGTGTAGACTAAAAAAAATTAGTAATACTATACAAAGCAGAAAGAACTTATTTAGAAAATTAAATTTTTTTTTTTTTTTCAAAATAAATGTGCATGTTAAATATTAGTAGCAATTATATATACAATTATGTACCTAAAAATAAAATTATTTGATTTCATGCTCGGAAAAAAACACCGGTTAATTAAAAAATAAGGTTTCTTCATAAAAATTGTGAATTTAAATGGTTTTTTATTTATAATAAAGGAGTTTAAAATCTACTAACATATAAATACAGTGAAACCTGTCTTAAACAGACCCTTTATCAAGCGGAAACTTGTCTTAAATGGAAATATTTTACGGTCTCGTGACTTTAGGGCTGAAAAAAAAACAACTAAATTCCCTGGATTAAACGGAAACGGCCTAACTCTCCCTTTATATTAAGAGGAGTTGAACTGTTAAGTCAGGTATAGTTCCTTTCTCCTTTTTAGTTCTTTTGTTACCTTGCTTACAGAATTGTGAACTGTAATTGCCTCTATTATTATCTCTGTTCTTTCCAGTTTTGGCGCTAATGACTTGTCAATCATCTTTGGAATTCAGCTTTTAACAGTACAGCACTACCTGTATTGAAATTCAATTGTTTGTTTGTCCTTCAAAGTAGACTCTAGGCATGCATTTTTAACTTTAGTCTGGCAGTTGTCATTATGGCTTCAAAGACAAAAGAGTTGTGCTTGATATAAACACGAGAGTAAAAGTTATTCATGTGAGTGAGAGGGATAACTTATCTGTTAAGCAGATCATCAAGATGTTTAGCTTCGGTAAAACACAAGTGTACGAGATTCTAAAAAAGACAACGGAAATTTTGAATCTGTGGGAAAACTGTGCTAATGGAGAAATAAAACGAGAACTTAAGAAAACTGTAAACAAAGACATTAATGAAATAGTGTGGGAGTGGTTTGTCAGTGTCGGGTCCAATGGTACAGGAATACGCTAAAAAAATTTGCTCAAAAATTGGGGAAAACTAAATTCAAAGCATCTAACGAATGGTTGGAGAGTTTCTTCAAAATACATCGGATAGTTTTTAATGAACTTTGCGGAGAATAAATAGTGAAACCATTGAAGAATGGGTTGCTAAACTTCCCTCCATAATCAAGGGATATGAACCTGAAAACATAGCAAATGTTAACGAGACTGGACTGTTATTCCATGTGCTATCGAATAAATCACTCTGTTTGAAAGGTGAAAAATGTTCAGGAGGAAAATTGTGCAGAGAAACATTTGACTGTTTTTAAATGTGGTTTTATGTCAGGTGAAATGGAGAAACCCTTAGTTATTGGAAAGGCAGCAAAACCACGATGCTTCAGAAACATGGACATACGGAGACTTCCTGCCAACAAAAAGGCATGGATGACGTCACAGATCATGGAGGAATGGTTAACAGCTTTTAATGGCAGAATGCAAAAGCAAAACCAAAACCGGCATGTTTGGTTGTTTTTGGGTAACGTATCATGCCATCCCCACATAAAACTTTTAAAGTGCAACGTTCTTGGTTCCCTCCAAACATCACAAGTCTTTCTCAACCAATGTACCAGGGCACCATTCAGAATGTTAAAGTGCACTATCGTAAATTATTAATGCAATCTTTGCTCGCCAATATGAATTTTACATTATCCACCTCTGAGCTTGCAAGAACCGTCTTGGTTCTAGATGTGGTTATTTGAATAAGTCAAGTTGTAAGAAGGTTGTTGCCAGACACTGTAACAAAGTGTTTTCAAAAAGCAGGATTTTCTATGAATGAAGTTACTGCTAGTGTAGAAAATGAGAATGAACAGCATGACTTAAAAAAACTGCATGAATGAAGCGGATTTCAATAACTATAATGCTGGAGACTACATCAACATAGACAATAGCGTGCACACTGAACCAGACACAATGGATATCAATGCCTTAGTTGAGAATTTTAAAGAAAGTTGGAAAGGAGGAGAGGAGGAAGAAGAAGAAAAAGAAGAGGAAAGTTACATTGTTTTGGAAGAAGAAAAGTGTAGCATGAATAATTACCAAGATGCTGTCAAAAGTTTTAAGGAACTGCAGAAATTTGCCCTACAATGGAATGATTCTGATATTCTTATCGCGATTTCTCAGGCTTAAGTGTTTGTGGAAAGTCAGGCAGCCATGAGAGTCAACTGTGTGCAGAAAACCCTGCTTGACTACTGGAAAAAATAAGTACAAAGTGAGTAATGTTTTTATGATCAGTGTAATGTTTCCATATGTTCATTTATATTGTGAATAATGAGTACTGTGTAATAATGAGTACGGTATTTTATTTTATGATTTTTAGCTCAGTTACGTGCATTTCCCTGGTTTAATTTTTATAGTACACCTTCATTAAAAGGAAACCAGGTTTTAGCGGAAAATTATCTTGGACCCTTGTTTTTCCGTTTAAGGCAGGTTTCACTGTATATGTTTAGTAAAAATTCTTTCAGATAATCTTATTTGTAATCAAGATTTAAGTGACATTATAGATACTATTAATCCAAAAATAAATATTATTAGAAAGAGATGTACGAATACAAATTTTATCATAAATTAAATTTCATTCTCTGTTTGTTCACAGCTCAGTTGAGACATTAAACTCAATAAGCAGAATAAATACGTGAAACACAAAACAAACAACAAAAATAAAAATTAATCAAACAAACCCCTTCCTGTGCGACAGGTCACTTCGTCACTACCATCCCGACAGTCAGGATTACCGTCGCAGACCAGCGAGAGTGGCACGCACTCTCCGTTGTCACATAGAAAACCTTTGCTCCAGGTGCAACCTTCCCCCTGAACTACACCAAACATGCAGCAAAAGGTGATAAAAACAACCATGCTGCTGGGAGGATAAATGTCAGGGTGTCCAGAAAAAGTAGGATCGAGAATTTACTTAACACGCCCGCACAGATTCGGCAAGTAAAAGTTTCTATAGTTACAATTTTGATCGAATATATATGTCTGGACATAAATGAATGAATAAAATGATACAATGTAAGGGTACCCTTAGGTTATTATATAAAGTTTATTCTTGTTTGGTTCAGAACTAATAAGTTTGGTTTTGTAAAGAAAATATTATGTTAGCCTTCAACCAACTTAATTTGTTATTCCCTCATGTTAAACATTTTAATTTGACAAAAACTAAACAATTTATACATAACAAAATTTAAGTTTATTTCAAACTTATGCACGATTCCCATTCTCGGTATTAATTATTCTAGTAGGCAAAGTAATCAAAAGGGCAAATATACCATTTTTAGAATCTGTTCAAATAATTTGTTATACACAATAAGCTTAATAGTTTAGTTTAAGGCATTTTGAGTTTAAGAAGATATTATTGTTTTAAAAACTACCATATTGGTGATTATAAATCAATATTATTTGTAAAACTATTATAAAAAAATTACTTGCAAAGTTTATTTTTGAAATGTTTCTCAATTCATTTTTTATGAAATTAAATATTTTTAATTAAGCTTATTTACAATTTAAATATAAATACCTGTGATAGTTAAACAAAACAAATTGAATTGCACCAAATTGAAAATAGGACTCTTTTGTGTTTTGATTCATGGATAAATTCTAAAACTCCAGTTGAAAGGTGATAATTGGTATATCATTAATTAAATGCATGTAAATTATATTAAATTTTGAAAAAAAAAAATGAAATGTTTAAATTCTAGTTCTCCTCACAAATTTCGCTGACATGCAAAGTTGTTAGACTCGGATTTTTTCGACTTCTGGACACTCTGTTAAGGTGTGTGCATTAGGTCTGAGTTATAATAAAGAAAATTAGATTTATACTTATGTTCTTTAATGTGTTAAAAAAAAAACTTAAGTAAGAATATCTTACAAACCGCCCTTTCTTTGGTTGAAATTAAATTATTGCTTTATTAAACATTAAAAAACCGCAAGGAAAAGAGATTGTAAAAATAAAACGCAATAAACTATTCACAAACATTTAAATATTTAAATGCCAGTGCTATCGAAATATTAAAGTTTAGGCAGAATGTGTGTTATTTTACACATATAATATATATTTACGTTATTATTTTATTTTTTACATTTCTATCATGTTAATTTAAAGATAAATTGATAGACATTTAATTTTATTAAGGTCAAAGTTTGATTTTTCAGATTCTTAACATGTGGGACTTAGGTTGTTTATCTGGATGGAAACTTCAATGAATATTTCAAAACAATATCTCAAATGCATAAAACTTTGTTTTTTAGAAGAGAATTGTTTCTTTTTGTCTAAAACCAAAGACTTTCTTTAAAGAGGTCATATTCAAAGTAACATATAAAATAAAAACTATATAACAATGAGACTTGAAATTTGTAAAATAGATACCATTATACTATCTCGCTAAGAAATAATTTTATCATAATCTGTTAAGACAGATTATTTTATTGTTTGGCATTAATATGAACAAAAGTTGTTAAGTTTGTAAAATTAGCCATCAATATTGGGATGCACACTGAAAGTTAATAATCCAATTCTAAGAGTTTCACCAACAAACATTTACTTTAAATTAACTGCAAAGTTGTTATTTATTTATGTTCTATCTACCGAAGGTTATATGAAAATTGTTATTTGTTGTATTATGGTTATGTGGTATAGAGCACTAGGCTAAATCATGGTTTAAATTAGGAGGGATAGCCAGTACACTTACCTAGGTGATACTGGAGTAGAAATTGTTTAGATATAACACTAAAAAACACATAAACACATTTTAAGGACAAGCTTTCACTGTCACAGACAGATTCATCAGGTCAGGAGAGTAGACCAAGAAATCAGTCTACTCTCCTGACCTGATGAATCTGTCTGTGACAGTGAAAGCTTGTCCTTAAAATGTGTTTATGTGTTTTTTAGTGTTATATCTAAACAATTTCTACTCCAGTATCACCTAGGTAAGTGTACTGGCTATCCCTCCTAATTTAAACCATATTTGTTGTATTAGAAATTAATTAATAGGATGCATCACATTAATCATGCAATATTGACAACTGAAAACATAAAATAAATCAACATATTAGTACACTACTGTTATACAGTGTCAAATCTATTTACACATGCCAAATAGGAACATGCAGTTCTTGTTTAAAAAAGGATAAATAGATTCATTGTATTGATCCGAATATAATACAGTCTCGCACATAATATTTTGAAAAATAAAAGGTCTAGAATATCAAAGGTAAAAAACTTTACGAATTTGACAGAGTTTTATAAGGCTCTTTGAATGCTTGTCTTCATATGTGGGCAATTCTAATTTTTTCCCCCAAAGTCAAATATTAGCCTCGGAAACATATAACTTAATAGCAGAAGCCTGTTTATTTGTTTGATGCACCTTGCATATTGTTGTTAATTTAAAATTAATACCATAGCTTCTTCTCATTCCCTTGCTTACTTGAGACGCCAAGGAAGCCATCTTATCAACAAAGTCACTCACTTATGGATCTGCCATGGGTGGTTTTTTTTTAATATATGAAGCACAGCAAAAATTCCTGCACCAACAAACACTGATGTACTGAATTGCCACTAAATTCCATTCACGATAGGTTTTTACCTGGATGACAGTTCGAAAATCATATGTTTAGGTTTAGGGTTGCCAACACTTGTAAAAGATCACAGTTTTGTTATAAATGTAAATATCTTTAATTGCCTGTTATATATTACATTAAAAATAACGTAAACTTAAGTTTTCTTATACTATTTAATTTTTTTTAAATAATTTCTTTTTGTCCAACTCGAAACAATATTTTAAACATAATTAAAAGTACTTATTTTTTGTTTTGGAACGTTACTTATTTTGTGTAATATAGTGCATACATCAATACCTTTTAATACAGGCATTGTATTTATTTGGAAAAGAGAAAATTGTTGTCATTTTTTTAAATACAATACATAATTTTATGATTATTTTTATCATATTTTGAAATATTTAACTGAATAAAGTATTTTCATCAACTGCATGTCCGCATCGTGGTAAAAAAACTTGTTTACCTTAATGTTTAATCATATGATTTAAATTCGTCAGTCGCCATTTTGAGGCTATGTTTGTTAGAAGTTTTTGTGAAAGTGGTGTTAATACATTTTTAAGGGGAATACAACTATAGATAAACTTTGTGACCGACCTCAAATAAATATATAAATAATATTGGCCTAAATTAGTGTGGTTAACTATCACATTTAATATATTACCATCTGTTTTCATTACAGTCATACAAAGTTATAGATGTCAGCTGTTGGCGTAGTGATATATTAGGGATTATTTCTAGTAACATTTTGAGCTGTCATTCAGGTAAACTTAGAAACTTAGCTCGTGAATGCCTTATACAGTTACTCTCAAGGGTGGAAAAGAAACCCCACCTCTTTATTTGACCTTGAGTTTATTATTATAAGCTCAATGATTCCTGCTGTCCAGCCAGTAAAATTTTAGTATGCTACAAAATAAACCTCTGAAGAATCTGATGGGTTTTTTCAGAAAAAAAATGATAAGCTGAGAGTATAATACACTTTCAGTTTTCGAAGGAATATTTTTAGAAGAAAACCATGGCACTATATTCAGGCCAATATGGTTTAAAATAACTTTAGTGATGTAGTAAAATCAATAATAGCATAATAAAGTTACAATAATGAATAAATACATTAATACTTCAGAATACATACACAAACATGTACTTAAGACATGTCAAGTTTAATTAAAAAGTCACTTTTAAGATCAAACTTGTAAATAATGGCTTGCAGGTTGGATGGCATCCTAATAACTAGTAGTACAATAGTAGTAAGCCAATTTCTATTTAAAAAAATAGGTAGATAAATTCTAATATAGCCTCACATTTGAAAGTGGAAGACTGAATTTTAAGTATACACAGATAAAACCAATAAATATATATTTATGTTAAATGATATTTCAAATCATTAGGACAGTTAAAATTGCCTTTAGGGATATTTATGTGTAACTCAGACCTAAAAAAAAGCAATAATAAAAGCAAAAACTGTATTGGCTACACACAAAAGCTGAGCTTCAGCAAAAATATCAATACAAAGCAGGCGATAAAACAAGAACTGTATGTTGATATTCAAATAAAAATATATAGTGAAAATGTTAATAACAACAAATTAACATTAAAAAAAGATAAGTTATTCAAAAAGACAAAATAAGAGTTTTCAAATATAAATTTTACATTATTAGCACAAGGAAAATATGATAAAGTAGCCACTACGTGGTATAAACCATCCATGGGTCGAAAAATTTTGGGGAGCATGGTCCATATGGGTTTAAAATTATAGAGAAAAAATTCCAACTGTTTATCTCTCATATAGTAATTAGTTATTAGTCTATTTTTTGAACAAACATGTTTGTTTACTGGAAATGGCCTGCAGGCTGTAAGTTACCATTCGCTAGTCTAGACTATAAATTTTAATTCAGATACAGATATGTATTAATTGAGTCAGCATGAGAAATTTAAAAGAGTTATATAAAGTAACAACAGGATAAAAGTAAAATTATTGTTATCTTGGCTATATTGTAGCTACTTTTTCATAAATTGTATAAATTTTTGTTAATTGAAAATTTATGTTTTATAAATATGTTACCTCCTTAATAATGCAGGAGTTACAAAGTTTATCAATGACATATATAAATTTTGTACAAACAATACGTGAAGATATATAAGGATGAATATGGATCCGTCCTACTTACGCTCCACACGGAGTGTGACGTAATCGGACGCAACACCATACTCGCTGCTAGCCTCACAGATGTACCGTCCCTCATCTGAAACTTGCACGTTGTTAAGGATGAGAACACCGTCACCCCTGGTGACTGCGTTGGCAGGTAGGGGGCGTCGCTCCCGCCTCCAGGTGAGACGTGGCCGCACCGAGCCTGGAGGCACCGTGCAGCGCAGTTGCACCGAGGAGCCCAAAGAGGCCGACTGCTCATGCTGTACGGCTGTTACTACCGGCTGCTCATGTGTATGTTCTGAAATTAGTAGAATTAAACCATATAATGGTACTTAATGGCTAAAATGGGTTTTAAATTGAGAAAGAGAAGTAGAAATCATGGAATGGCTACAGGACTTTTATTATAACTTTCCCCAACTTTTATAAGTTTTCCACACTAAATTTTTCAATTTGTATTGACTCACCCCTTTTCCAGTTTTTATTGTAGGATGCCATTTTTTTCTCTATTTTTTACATTAATCACAAATTCAAAAATAAACACAAGCAGCTATTAAACAATAACATTGTTATACATTATTTTTCTAATTGTTAATGTTCTAGGTATTATTTGTAGTGCGATCCACTGTAAAATAATATAATTTTTCAAGAAAAAATGTAAACATCTTCTAAAAAAAACTTTGTGAAATACATATTCGCTCCTTCTAAAATTCTATCTTATATATTATTATTAATAATAGCAATACCACTCAACAAATTTAATAATACTTTCCAAGTTTAGTCATATTGTTAGAGGTAAATTACAATAAGTAAATCAAAATTAAATATATGTATTCTTAACTAGTTAATTTTGTTGCTTTTCCAAAATAATTTTATAGTAAAATAGCACATAAATAGTTATTTAAATCACTCTTTCGTTAATGTAGTCAATGTAAAAAATCTATATTAAATACATTTACCTGTAGTTTCAGTGAAGTCAAAAAGAGTCGTTTCAACTTTTGGAGTAGTTCCTTTGAGAAAGCAGTTAAAATAAAGCGAGAAAATTCCTTATTTAACAAAAAGTATAAATATTCCCACATATGTTCAGGAATTCAAACCACAATCCAATGATCAGAATAAAACCTTCGCATCTTTGAAACATTTCAAATCAAGTGGAAAACTTTGATATATTATTAAGAGATTTTAAATATCTCAATAAATATGACATATTTCAAAATTTAACTAATAGAATCACTAAACAATATTTAACACATGTTAGTGACTAAGTAACATCCATAACATAACTTACATAAATTCAGATATGTATACAAAGAATTTAGTGTTTTTTCCCCCTTTCTTAGACCTTTCTCTTTACCAAGAAGAGCTTAATAATATACTATTTAAAAATTAAAAGTGATATGTGAAAAAAAACAAAACTTTTCTGCAACTATGACTTTTCTTTGCATTTTTTCAAACTTCATGATTCACATTTAAAGAGTTAAGCCATCCATACCCCTAATTGTATCACAAAAGTTCTTACCTGAACTTATGGTGATGTTAACATTATCAACTTGCTCATTATCTGGATCGGTTCCTTTCGAAAAGCAGCAAAAGGATATCAAGAAAGGATTACAAATTATAATGATGTGTCAAACTTAAGATGTATAAGCTGCAAATTCTCAAATTATTACTGTGTGGCCTTTGATTGTGAACTATGTACTCCCTTTGTTGATTAATGAGAGCCAAGAAAATTTCTCTAAATATCTAATAAACTTTGACATATTTTTAAAACTACTAGTAGTTTATAATTTTAGAAATAATTAAAAAAAAAACTCATTTTAATCAACAAGCTTTGTACACATAGGCCTACCTACCTTTGAATTTTTTTCAAGTTGATGAGCCTTGATTCGAAAAGGTTGCAAACCTTTGTTAAAGATAATTAATTATTACTTATCTAATTTAATATAAACTTACCATTAACAATAACTTCAGCCACAGCTTCTGCTTCTCCTTCTGAATTACGAGCTCTGCACACGTAGCGACCAGCGTCGGATACAGCAATGCCACGGAACTGTCAAAGAATCGATTTAATTATTTAGGAACAAATATTTTGATTTATGGAAGTTAAAGCAGATAGAAATACGGTGAAAAGAGGAACATAACTTACACTTTGAACTAACAGTGGCTATCTAAGGACTAGTTTTCCGCTTTACTTAGATGGGCATCTTTAAATTATTATATTTACTTACTATGTTGTATTAACATTTTTAATTTGTTCTGTGGGTAGCAGTAAAATGTACCTGTAGAAGGCCTTGGTTGATGCTAACTGAAGGAGGCAAGGCTCTGCCTTCAGCAGTCCAAACAATATCTATAGGTTGATCGCCAGTTGCAGAACATGTGATGTAAGCGTTGTCACCAGGACGGACTACTTGTCTTGTAGGGTTCAACTGGATTCTTGGCGGAGCTACAATTCAGATCATTGGTCAGGTTTTTAATTCCATTAAGATGACCCAATAAAGTAAGTTTCTATTATAATATTATTTGGAAATAATATTTTTCAAACAAAGCCATACAATTCAACCACTTGTACCTTTATTGAAGTAGCCAATAAAAGAAAGGGCAATTTGGTATGAAATGGGAGCTTAAGAGTTTGAGAAACTAATTTAGCTTTAATCAATGAATATTAGAGATATGTGACTAACTAACACAGTAAGTCAAATGGAACTAATTGAATTTAACTGTCCAACACTTTGATGAACAAAGCCAATGCTTATAGAATTAATTGTGTATGAATAACAAATCTTGGGAAATTGATATGATTTATAGGTTATGTTTATAGCTGCATCAAGTGTCATATTCACAAATTTGAAAATTGACCCCTGGATACGGAAACTGAACCCAGAGTCCTTAACCTTGTGTGCCAAAGTTCTAGCACTGGGTTATCCAGAATTTGTCCTATGGTCAGGTCTATTTTTCACTCATATCTTTAAGGCAGAGTCTGTGACAGATGTGAGTAAATCATTAGCTATAATGAGTTATCATTGATGCCATGCTTATCAAATTTATGAATACAATAATTTATTATTATAACTAAGACACCAAAAACTAATTAGTGTGATATAAAAGCTATCTATGATACAGACAACCAATATAAAGGAATGTGCTTGTATGATGTCTTACCTCTCAAGTGTTGGGGTTTGGTTGCTTGCACAGAAAGAGAAGCACGAAAAACAATACAAAATGTGAAGTGCATAAAAAATAAAAAATAAAAATTCATGTCAGTTTCATAGACAATCAAAGTTAAAAATTCTTCTTCTTGCATTTATCTGATGCAATGAACTTCATTAAATTTAATTTGCAACGAGGAAAGAAACCAATTTTTAACTACTGTACTTATTATTTTGTATACATCCAGGTATGTTTAATACTAGACCATGTACATGGTAACTAAGGGTTAGTTTATCTAAGCCAACGATTGCAATTTTGAATATATTTTAATTATTTATTATTTGGCCTGTGCATTGAATCTATGTACAGGCCAAACATTGTTAAAATATAGAAATATATTATCTATGTATTTATTTGAATGTAATATATAATAAAGAAGAGAGTTCTGTAAGGTTGACAAGCTGGCAAAAGGTTCAGAACTGATTATTTAAGATGTTGGTAGAGCCAATTGTATTGGAATTATTTTATAAGTCGATAGTGAATTCAGAACCAATGTTATTTGATTTATTTAAGATGTCAAGTGGGGCAAGAATTTAGGCATCCATATTCTAGTTGTCTGTGTTCAAAGCCCATCGAATTACTTTTATCTAAGGAATTTAATTAATTTGCTTTAAATAACAAGCAATTAAAAAAAATATATGATAAGAGAAAAAGGTTTACAGTTAACACTTGATCAGTCCTACTTATTTTAATAGTGCAAGTGAGAGCCCCAGTAATGATAAATGTTTCCTTTATATATGATTTACTTACCTAATGATTAAAATTCGATAAAATGCCTGTATATTAGGAAGACTGTTTATAAAACCGACATTGAATGTTGCAATCAAAGTGCAACTACATAAGCAAGCAAACACGTTTTGATTTTAGAAAATGGTGCAGTGAGAATGGTGTTTAATATCATTCCATAATCATAATATGACTAAGTGATATGTGTGTATTATTAAAATTAAAAGCTATTTCCCAAATGAGAGTAATAGTTGCATTTTGCTTATTCCTGCATAAACATAACTTGGTTAATCATTTTACCTTTAAATAAATAATTATTTTAAATAAGAAATTGAGAAGAGAATAGAAATACAAGACCAGGATAGTTGCGGTCTATAAGTTCACATTTAATACAAGACACAACCATTAATCTTTGAGAAACATCAGGCAAGAACAAATACTGGCCCAATTGGTTTTTAAATCTTAACTTTAGAAACTATAATTTCCATGTGAGTTTGTAAGACCTATCTTCCTTTTGGACACACTTTTTACTTTCGTTAAAAAAATTAAGGATAACTCACATATGGTTTGTAATCAATTTATAATCATAACCCTCATATAAGTTCAAAACACATTTGGACATGTGAATCATGGCGAAGAACTTTGGCCAAGCTTACCAATTCTCTTTAACACTGAGCTACCCGGATTTATTCCTTGTCGAGTGTTATACATCGGTTATGATTTAAAACCCTGTGAATATGGAAAAGTGCAACATGTAGTTAGAGCTATGAAAACAATAAGTGAAAGTTTACAACTGCCCAAGATAGCCACATCAAATTCGCATGTTCATATAAGCTCGGACTGATTACGTGGGAGTGTTGGAGACATGAAAAAAGTTCAGTCTTTTTGCAGTTTTTATAACAGAATTTTTTTTCAATCAAGATAAATAAAATATGACTCCAATGGAAATATATAGTTTAATTTTCTTTCCATGATAATCTCAATAGTTCTTGAATATCTGTCACGAGCAAATTAACATTTCATGAGAAACCTTTTTAAATGAAGAATATAAGTTGTCATTAAATTCCAGGACACCTTGACAAATATATAAGATCTATTGTTGTCACCATGTGAATAATATTAAACTCTCTTAGTTCCTACTAGAGCACGACAATATTTTATTTATTTTGGGGAAAAAAAAGTTTGCTATAAAAATTGGAAAAACACTACTCTTGTCTTGTGTTCCCTACATCCCCACCTTAAGATTGGTCAAAATACCCACCGATTATATATATATATTCATCTTGGGTATGTTTTTTGGCTGTCCAAAATTTGTACTTACAGTTAGAAAATGAATGGTGTATGACCCTTTGGATGGCACATTCACAAGTAGCTCAGTATTAAATTAATTGGTTGCATGAAACCAAACATTTTCGGTTTGATTCCTGTGCTAACGTACCATTTTTTAACCAACATTTGAACGAATATAGAATAGTTAAATATAACTGCTATAGCAAACTATGTTTTTAAATGGATGGATCGATTTGTCAATATATAAATATATTTTTGCAATATATTAAACAGATACAACACACACACATGCCAACATAATCAAGTGTCAAGTATGGTGGTGCACAAGGACAACGACCAAAATATGGTGGTGACAAAACACTTCTCACACATTACCTCTATCTTTGAGAGGGCAGGTGTTGCCTTCCGTGAGCAAAGGAAAGAGACAATGCATCAAAAGAGCACATGCTCTTTGCATACTGACTACAGTTAGGGGTTGAGGAGAGGGTGGGTTTGGGACAAAAACCGGTATGCATTGATTTAAAACACATGTGGCAGTTTGGCTATTATAACAACTTTTTTATATGATGTCATAAAACATCAAGGTAAAGCATAATTTTAAAAAAATGATTGATTGTTAGTGTAAGTTTTTTTTATCACCTTATTTGTATTTTAAAATTTTGCATTCTCATCAAATCATTCTTCTATACACCATATAAAAAGAAATAAATAAATTAATAAATATATATAGATAGATGAAAAAAGGTTTTTTTAAAAAAGATTTACAAAGTTTGTTTGAAATAAATTCTTGGTTTAAATTGTTAATAGGAACATTTGATGAATAATCTCACTCACTCTCTTGTACCTGAAGTTGCCTGGTATAAAGCTTGCACACATCACAGACATAACTATAACAGGCATTGTAAGCAAGATAAATCTTTATCCAAAATGTTTGTGTGCTTGATTAAGATTATGTGCTAGAAAATGTGTTGGAAGTGTGTATCTGTGTGTTATGCACGTCAATTTTAAGTGACTGATTAAAATAAATAGTTTTATATATTCAATAAAGCCAAAATTGGCACCAACAACATAACATTAACTTTACAGATTTTAAAGAGTTTGTATTTACAAAATATGTAGAAAACAAAAACGATTAAATTGTTTCTTTATAATGTTTATAAATTCTAACTTAGTAGGAAAACAAAAATGATTTAAATAAGACTATTTGACACAACTTGGGGAAGGGGG
>CABFOV010000424.1:125377-153582 GCA_902141375.1 Timema poppense | reverse complement strand
GGAGCCCCCGGTGACGAGTAATCTGTATATGGTGTTTATTGCTTGCTCGCGGGTTATTGTTACTACTTTAAATTTATTATCATTAGCCATTACGGTTTTTTTGAGAAGGTCAATTTTATTGTTTGTGGGTCCTCTTGGCGGCCATCTTTTACTTGGGGTCATCCCTCATTATTTCTTTGTGTATCGTTTATTATGGCCTTGTTTGTGCGCCTAACGCTGGGCTTGTCCCACTCTCTACTCATCGAGTTTTGTTGCTATTGTTGTTAATAAATAATAAACTCTCTTGTTACCAACCTGACTTTTATTTGGGATATAAATAAAAGGGGGGGTAACATAATTATATATGAATATGCTTATATGTAAAGCTTTCGGTATTTGTACTGTTAAAAAAAAAAACAATGAAAGTTTTGGTAGCGCTTCAAAAATTTTGTTCCTCCTCAGTTTGTTTTTCAACAGTATGTTTAGTATGTTAAGAAAATGAATTAAGGATCTGAGAAGCTTCGATAGTATCAATATCAATTCAAACTATATATTATTTGATTCGATAACTCAGATCAAACTAAACCAGAAAATAATCCATAGGGTTGTAGGTTGTTGCAAATCCTACAATGTGCCTAAATTACATGAATATATTTTTAATAACAATTCTTGTGAGGTAAAGTAAATGTTTATTAATTATTACCCTACTTAACTGAAAATATTCCACAGCTTTTTAACAAAAATAGCGTTTAAAAAACCTTTGTTTAGCCTATAACCGCACTCTTGGGTAAAATGTAGCAAATGTGTTAACTTTGAAGACTGAAGATATATATTGAAATGGAGATGGTGCGCTTGAATTTGACATGCTGAACTATTGTTGCATGAACATATATAAAACATTACATTTATTTTTGATAAATTATAGCACTAGAGTCCATTATTATATTGTGTTTTTTTATAATGTGTAGCTTTTTATTCAACATCATAGTTCTAATATATTTAACTAGGATTTGATTTGATTTGATAATTATTCAAAATTTGTGAATAATACTTGCTTAGGTTCGAAATTTTATCTTAAATAAAAAAACTTGCATCGCAAATGTCTAGAATATTTCAATAAATTGAATTTTGTGATATTTATCAGGTCCTTGATATGCCTGTATTATTTATGCAAGAAATTCCCTAGTTAAAGTTAACTCATTTAATCCATCTGGTATTCAAACATGGACCCTCTATAAGCATGAGAGAGAAGTATGTGGGAGGTGAAGCGGGTGTTCACCCCCTAGCATGATCATGTGACATTAATGTACAAAGACTCACCTCTGACCATACACCTCATCTCAGCGCGTCCTCCCTCCAATATACGGTAGACATTGTCCGACACTTGTACTCCTCCGTTTGGAGGGTAGCCCTGTCCGCCCTGTCCAGGGTAGGTTGGGTAACCACCGGTGCTTGAACCTCCTCCTGACTGGCTGCCAGAACCAGGGCGGGCTTGGTTTGAACCTTCATAGTCATCGCCGTCATCATCATCATCACCACCAGCTGCGTGAACCAAACCAATATATAATTATTTATATTTCTAATGTCAATAAATAATTTATAAGGAAAATTAATATATAATTTTTTTTTTTAAAGAAGGACTAATAAAAGTGTTCCCCAAACATTCAACAGTCGTGTATATCTGTAACCATAACTCCACACAAAAATAAGAAAAGAAACAAATAATATTAACCATTGTAAAGTATATTCTTTAAAGAAAATATTTAGATTTTAACTATAATAGCTTGGATATTAAATCCCTCTTTTAAAGCTTAATCAATGGTTCTAAATTCTAATAAAGCTTCAGTGTAAGCTAAACAAAACTCAGCGTTAGTTTGTATATTATATGTTTATTAATAATAAAATAGAGTGGTATGTCACGTCTTCTCTAAAACATTATAATATATCCTTGGGAGTACACATACCATAGTTTGGAAAACACTGACTTGAGTAAGGTTTTTACAACTTTAAAGAAACATTGTCATTATTTATTTTGCTATAATATATTCACACACTTTGTTTTATAGAAACAATTTCTCTTAATGGCAATGGCTATTTGACATATCAGATATTACTTTTCAATACATTACAACATATTATCTATCTATATTTTATATCTATAGTTTTACAATAATTACAGATAAAGTATTGATTTCTATATTGAAAACCTCTTTTCATTCTACGAGGTAGTAATTATATTATATTTTAAGGAAGATACAGGAAAGGTGGATAGAAACATATAAAAGGAACTAACACAATATGGCTTTTATAATGAAGAGAAGAACACAGTTCACCCTTAACATTGCTACCAATGTGAACTGCCAAGGGTGAACTGTGTTCTTCTTTTCATTGTAAAATCCATATTGTATTAATTACTTTTATATGTTTCTATCCACCTTTCCTGTACCGTCTTCTAAATATAAGATGAAGTATTGAGTAACACAACTAACATAAGTTAGATTCACATGAGCTTACACATTTAGGTACATGTGAATTAAATCAACATGAGACGACCTTCAAAGTTAGAAAGAAACTCTCTCTTGGTGTTTATAAAGGGACGTAAAAATAATTGAGGATGCTAAGAGGAACAATTTGGGAGAATAAACCATTTTCTCTAAGTCACGACTATTATTATCTCAATGTATGTGAGAGCAGTGTAAAATGTTAACTATGTTCCTCTTTCAATGTGAAAGGCATATTATCTTTCTCACAATCAATCTTTACTGGACATTCTTTAATTAAAACAATGTAACATCTAAAACTTATAGTTTAAACTTTTGGAAGAAAATAACACCTTTTTACCTCAAATATATTGTGGTAAAAGAGATGCTTTGATGAATTATTAAAAACTGAGCATTTAAACTTTAAATTAATTACCGTAAAAATCATGTAGTACTGATTAAATTATTGGTAATAAAACTTTTAAATTGGGAAAATTAAAACAAAACATAAGTTGACATTAGTTAAATTCCACATGTAAGCAACGGGCTAAGTAAGCATACCCGAGATTTACAAACCATTGCCATACATTTAAGATAGTCATTTATGTATGGCAAAGTTAGGCTAGATATTTATTCATTGTTTTGCACCCAATATGACAACATTGTGTCAGCTATGTCTACTCTAATACCAGGGCTGTACCCACAAATATATATATTAGAAAGGGGGTGGTGTTCATTAGTCCTACCTGTGGTGACTCATTTTGAAGCCTCCACAACAGGGGATAATAAGAAAAAGTGTATAAACAGTAAATCCTCCTTGAAGCTAATTTTAGGTATTTTAAACTTAATAATGTGGTTGTACTTGTTATGAATTTTATAATATTCCTATACGCTAATAATTTAGGCATTAAGGAGGAATAAAACAAAATGTTATTGATAATACTTTAAAGGGAGGAGGTGTGTTAAAACAAATTCAATTTCTAAATTATAAAAATGTATATAAAAATGTATATGTAAAATTCTCGGATATCTTAAGAATTTCAGGGTATTTAATATGATACAAACCTGGAATGTCGCCTCTGTGACTGCTCCCCTGTCCACCTCCACCTCCACCTCCAGCACTACCACTGCCGCCCCCAATTGTATTGTCCTCGACAACTATGAGTTGAAGGCGGTCCTCGGTGAATCCTGCTGCGTTGCGCGCTTGGCAGTTATATGAACCTTCGTCTTCTTTAGTTACTCTTGAGATCTCGTAGACTGCAGTTTGTGGCGTTGCTGGTATTATCGACTCGGTACCACTGAGATGAAAAAATAGTTCAACAGAAAATTAGGATAAAAATCATTCAGTTTAAATTTTATACATAAACAAAGTAATTTACCAATAAATTTTTGTTGCAAAATATAGTTATGACATTAAATAATACAAATCTTTTAGAAATAAATTTCTTAAAGGCTAAAACTGGTATCAATGAATTTATCAGATATGAACTGACATATGATTAAAATTATCAAGTAAAGTGAGAGATCAACTTACCCATATGGATATGCCCTTTGTAAATATTTGGTCCAGGAAACAGATGGGATAGGGTCACCTGTCGCCCTGCACTCAAGTCTCACACTCTGGCCAATAGCAACATGGACAGTGTTGGAAGGAGACAAGACAATCTTTGGCAGCGACTGGACCAATAATGTGGCCACAGCGTCTGTGCTTCCAGCATTATTCTCCGCGTGACACGAGTATTGGCCTTCCTCCAACTTTGTGATGTGGTTAAATCTTGGAACACAAAACAAAACTTTGGTATTCTGCCTTTGCAGTCGACACACAATTATGGATGGTTGAGTAGCTACTGTGGAAGTAGTGTAAAGGTAAATAAAAATTGTTCGAATCCATTTTAAATTCTAACGACTAGATTAAATATCAATCAAAATCGTAGAAAACATGATGAAAACTACACATTGATGTTTTTTCCTTCTTTTTGAATTATTATTGTGTACACATTATTTATTTAGTTGTGATTGAAAATAAAAATTTATCTAGGTGATAATATTTTTTTGTTACCATGCTTATTCCCATTTAGCTAGGTAGTAAACTAATAAAAATAATGGGGTTTCTGGGCTACATCAATCTGTATCTCAGTTTGCGGAAAGATTACCCGGTACGAATGTGCTGTTGCACAGGGATTGACCAAAAGTACAATCGTACATCCTTTCCGTTAAGGATATTTTCATGTCCCAATATGGTGATGATGATAGTAAACACGACACGTTAAAGCCAATGAAGAGCTTAATTCTTAACCAAACGTAAGCCTAACTAACCAAACCCTGGTGACCGTGAGAATTATTCTCCTTTCAAGAAAAATCCATTGGTATCAGATGGGATCCAATCCCTGGACCTATAGGTCAGCAGCCAAGCACTTTAACCAATAAACCCCAAGGTCGGTTAGTGAACTAATGACCCAAGGTATGAATTGTTTGATAAAGAAGTGGCCCAATGGCTAAGTGATTTTATAATAATGGTAATTGATGATAAGCATAAAGATAAGAATTAAGACAAAAGGGAAAAACTTGTGTGAAGAATACTGTAGAGTGTTTGTTCTCTCTTAAATGTTTTCTATCCACCTCTCCTGTACATTCTTACAAATATATGTAACAAATTGAATATTAAATGTTCATATTTTTAAATTATTGTAAAAACATAAGACAAACTAGTCAACTTTTGTACACCTACACACTTTAAAATTAGTATTTATTGCTATTTAACTATTAATATATTTATTTTTTTAAATAAGGAAGAAAATAAACACTAAATTTGTTTAAGGTGAACAAAAGTGTTATCTCTTTTAAGGTTTCACATTCATACCTCAACACTCCACCAGGAAGCTCTTCAACTGATGAAGAAAGAGCGAGTCCATTGGGACGAGTCCAGCGAATACTCGGGCTCGGTATTCCTCCCGTAACACGGCATTGTAATAGTGCTCTGCCACCTTCTACCACAGTGTGCTGGCCCTTGGGGTACAGTTCAATTGAAGGAGGCTCTTGCCCTAGTAAAGAAAAGTACATTCATCTTTATATAAAACCAATAATTTTAATAATAATACTACACATTTTAGGATATCAACTTGAAAATTAAATCAAAATTCAAGCTGTTAATTAGTTTAGTTTCATACTGATAACCTATTCTGCGAAATAAATTAAACAATGTGTTTGCCATAAATCCCTTAGCTTATTTAAAAGTTCTTACTTTCAACTTCAACGATAGCCGAGGATTGAGCACTGCCACCTTCATTTTCAGCCGTGCAAACATACACTCCTCTATCTCGGACTTGGGCACTGTTAATTATCAGCAGAGATCCAGCAACCTTCAATGAGAAACAATAACATATAAGAATATTAATAGTTCTATATTACAAATTGCAAATACACACACAAAAGAATTGCAACTATCCAGCCTAATGTGGCGATCGGCCGGTCCGGATCGCAAAAAAAAAATCAGATTCTTGAGGTTGAATCATTTTATTTGCAGTCAACACCCACAATGTGTGATAACTGTATATTAGTAGCGTTTCAAAGCATACTTAAATTTGTGTTTATCGAGTTTGTATACTCTTCAAACAAAGATTTTAATGTTAACTTTGCCTAAATATAAAAGGAAAGTTAAATAAAACATTGCTAATATTTAAAAAACCTTGAGATTTATTTCAAGAATATGACGAAGATTACATACATCGGACAAAATTTAAATTAAAGAGAGCAATGAGTACAGGCCTACCATATTGCATAGTTCTAACTCAGCAAATTGAAAATGTTTAGTTTAGTCATTATATTTAAATTAAATTAGAATGAAATTGTTCATAAGATAGTCAATAAAAATTATGAAAACAAAAATACAAAACAAATGCATACAACTGCCCTAGTTTGATAGTATGGAGGGCCAGATAGCCACGAGACTACTTTATAACCAAAGTCTCCAACCTTTTGGTGATCATAGGCATATTCAAGGCTTCAGTGAGACTAGGGACACATTCAAGACCAGTGAGTAAATAAATGTGATTTTACTTTAAAAAGTTACTAATTCAATAATTTGATAATTACTCTTGGACAGTAACCAACCATAAGGGTGTTCTCTTTTTTTGGATCCATTCACACATCTTTAGGAAGAAAGATCAAGGAGTTTAAATAAATAAATAAATATTTTAAGTAGTTTTCAATTGATTTATCTAAAAAAGTTAAAGCTTAAATTAATTCTATTTCGCACAACAATCACTCAAATGGATGAGGGTTAATTTACAGAGTCAATGTGATCTTTGGCATTGCATCTCATCAGCCAATTTTTTTTTCTTTCTAGAGGTAGAGTAGAATGAGATTCCTATTTGAGAATGGCCATACTATTGTTGAATGGAAAGACAATAAGTTGGTAGTCTGATAATAGATGGCTCTTACACTTGTCATTAATATTAAGCTAATGGGTGCATAGTTTACTACAGATCTGACACCCTAGACCAGTTGGTAGTGTGTCTGTCTACCGAGTCCCGGGATCAATTCCCCGCATGACAAAAAAATGTATCATTGGTGAAATGTGGGTTTACCCTTTCACAGTGATAAATTAATAAATGGGGACTGGATGCTGGTCCTGTTCTAGACTTAAGTTAGAGTATAGGGCACATTAAGCCACGACAAGCCTAGCAAGGCGGTCATGGAAAATACAGTATAAAAAACTGACCAAGACCATAGGCTATAAACAGTAATGGATGTAAAGTAAAATTTGCTACAAACACCTATGTCTAGATTATTTGGTGCAGCGGTAATCCACAGTTGCACACAAATGGCTCGGTAGGTGACATGGCAGCCACAGGCCACTAATGTAGGACATATTCTACTTTAATAATTAAGCTCATTGGTTAAAATAATATTAATTTGACTTTGTTAATGGAGTTATTTAATTTACTAAATGAGTAAACATAAAAGAAAAAGGAAATGCTAACATTTAATGACAAAGAATGTTCATACTAATTTATATGTTTAATAGAGATGGGTCGAATCCACCTTTTACGAATCCTAATCTCCAATTTACCTTCAAATCCTGAATCTGAATCTGAAGTTTGGAAAAAATTATGAAAACAAGTAGGCCTAAATATAAATATAATAGAATAATATAAAATACAAATAACTTGTCTAAATGTTAGTTTTCTTTATGATCCATTCATTATAACATTTTGTTAAGTGATAAATTAATGGTAGGGGGCCTGGTTGTTAAGTACATCCTTTACAAATATAATTGGTTCTGAACCCCTAATGCTTAGGTATTAGAGCTTAAAAACAAGTTTCACTTAAATTATTCAAAACAATTTTTTTCCCCCTAAGGATTTGAGGGATTCGAGGATCTCATCCCTAATTTATATTTTAAATCCAAGTATCATTCTGGTCTGTAAGCAACCTCCACCCGTAATATTGTCAGCAAATCTACCCGGGGAGAAAGACAAGGTTGTTACCTGTGTGAGGCTACTGAGCTCCTCTCCAACCTTGGTCCACCTGACTTGTGGTGCTGGGTCTCCTGAGGCCTGACACCTTAGTTCAGCTCGAGTACCTTGAGAGATCGTTTGGCGGTCTGGCTCAATACGAACTGTAGGAGGACCTCTGTAACACAATAATCTACATATTAGATTTTTGCAACATTATTTAATAAAATATAATTGTAATTGATAATTAAAATTGCATTCGTACTATAGTTTCAATCTTAAGAAAAAATCCAGCCTTCAATCTTTACTTTTAAGAAATTTCAGCTTGTTGTCTAACAAATTATGTTAATCTTATTCTGACCAATTCATAAATATTCATGAAAAAAAAAATGAAATGTGAACAGTAGGCCTTCTGTACTGTATATGTGCGCACAAGTACAAACAAATGCTGGAACATTCCCCACTGATGGATTCGTAGGGGTGGGAGGTATGATCTTGAAGTAACGTAATTAATTCTACCCATTCTATTTCAGAGGTAGGAAGGAGAAACTCACCTAAGGTTGAGTTTATGGGCTTGTCTAGATTTGGTGATATTTTGATGGGCCAGTTTCCATATTCTTAATTGTGAAGGGTTACAAAAATCTTTGTTAATGAATCTAAGCACCTTTGTGATGTAATGCTAATTATGATCTACTCCAGTAACACTCGGGCTATGCCTCCTAATTTAAACCATTATTTAGCCCGTACACTACACATGTAGTTTACCTGTAAGAGACGATGGTGACTCTAGCCTGAACTTCGTCCACTGAGCCAGTGTATGACGAGGTGGCCGTACACACATAAACTCCAGAGTCGGCGGGGGAAGCGTTATAGATTGTCAACACTCCATCCCTCTGAACAGCCGATGGTGGCAGCTCTCGACCTCCAGCGCGAGACCAACGGATTGTGTAGTCGCGCTCTTGCTCTCCCGTCAGACATGTCAGTCTTACAGTTTCACCACCAGGGCCAGAGTATTCGTTGGGTTCGACAGTTAAAGATGTCGGGTCTGGTTTTGGTTGACCTTCTAGAATACGAACAAATGTCTAATGTGAGAAAATTTGAATTGAGGAAATAAAATAAACTGTGCTACATAACAATATTTACTTTCTCATAATCTAATGTAGTTTGTAGCTTAATTTTCAAAGATTAGTTCTCAGTTAAATACCATAAAATCATTTTTCCGCAGAAAAACAAACATTTTGTTTTGTTACAAATATGAAACACTTTTCATTTATACCTTTTAAACACAGTTGGTCAATATATTTTTTTTTTAATTTCTCCCTTTTTAAAAAAAACAACACATTGATTCTTATTCATTATTTATAACTCTTACCAAATACCCATTTGGAACAAACTTGTTAGAGTCATTTTTGATATATTTCTAACATTCAAAAATCCTTCGTAAGTAAAGTAGCCTTAGTTTTAGGTCTATATTCAAAATAAAGATTTAACCTTGAGGTATGACCACATAACATCTATATATAGGGTTTAACTAAATATACTCAAATTGTTTTAGATGTAACTCAATATATAAACAAACATATTTGTAAAACAAAGACACATAAAGCATAAAAAGCCATCATAATCTAAGAGGTCAAACATCTTCATGGTTACAATTCTTTTTCTATTGAAGTATGGGTAAGTAAAAGGAAATTTAAGAATATTACATATAGGCTATCAAAGCACTCTGTAAGTAGAATAATTTATATTTGGAAGAAGGTACTGGAAAGGTGGATAGACAACATACAAGAGGGAACAAACACAATATGGATGCAACAATTAAATGAAGAACATAGCTCACCTTTTACATTGCTGCCACTGGACAAAGGGGCGGCCATTAGATTTTTGTCCAGTGGCAGCAATGTAAAGTGTGAACTGTGTTCTTTTCATTGCAAAAGCCATATTGTGTTTGTTCACTTTTATTATGTTTTCTATACAACTTTCCTGTACATTCTTCCAAATATATATTACAGATTACCTCAAACAGCAAAAAGAGGTTTTCCTTAAAGAGATAAGTAAAATAGGAAATAAATATTTGTGAGTAGACTTGGGATAATGTAGTTTGTTTAGTTATATTTGTAGAAGTTAAAATAAAACAGGGATATTACATCTGCATTTGCATCAGACAAAGACTAAATTTCGACATCACCAGGATTTGAATCGATCTCTTACAAGTTTTTGGCCAGTAAGTATATGAAACTTTTAACCCTATTCAAGGTAAAATAATAAGAGAAAGATGTATAGTTATAATGAGAATCTACTTTGTAGAAAGGAGAAGATGGTCCAACTAGAAAAAAAGAGGAAATAGAAAAATAGAGTGAAGAAACTTCTTTACAAGTTAAAATGTTCCAAGAAAATAGGACTATGAATATTAATTATAAGTTCAGGGACTAGCTGTATTATTTTAGAAATGGACTAAACCAATAATAAGCAGGATTATGGCTTCAATTTAAAATCAATTTATTTCAAACTAATGTATCTTGAATATCTTTCAGAATTTGAGCAAAGCAAATAACCTACCTCTTACTTTTTTTTTTATAACGGATCACATATATTTTGTCCTTTTATGCTTAATTATATTTAGTGAAAAGTAAGAATTTTGAAAGAATAGAATAAACTTATTATAAATAAACAATAAAGTTAATATTTATTTACCTCTCACATATAACACTGTCCTCTGCGTATTTGTTCCTGAAGGGTTGCTTGCATGGCATTCGTATTCAGACTCATCAGACTTGCGAGCAGCAGGAATGCGGAATACTCCATTCAAAAAAGATGCCTAAAAATAAACGAAGAAATGATGCACATGTGAAACAGTTATACATATTGAATTAAGTACAGGAAAGATTTGAAAATTTAAATACAAGACTAATAAAACAGCGTGCATTCACACCTTAAATTGGTGCCAGTGGACATAGAGGCAATTTTTTTAACTCTGTTGGTACAAAATTGGTCGTTACCATCAGATTCATAAACTTTGGAACTGACCGACACCAAGGTTGGAAACAGTACCGGTAATGGTCATACAAAAAAAAAAAAGTTCAGATAGAATTGGAGTTGGGTCACTATTTTATGAATCTGAATCTCCAATATACCTTTGAAAACCAGATCCAGGGAAAAATTACTAACAAAAGCGGAAACAAATAATTGGAATAATTTAAGATACAAACAGTAACTAAATGTAACACTTTTTGCTAGAATATAGTAATTATATTATTATTATTATTATTAGCACCGCGTCTTACTACCCGTTAGGGTTATACGCACTTACGCTAATGTGTAAATGGTAGGGTGATTGTGAGATGAAATGGAGGACCTAGAGTTTAACGTGGAATCCGAACCACGGTGGAGGCATGGCATTCCCCACATTCACAAGATGCCTTGTCAGGGGTGAAGGAAGGGTTTGTGTAATCAGATAAATCTGTGCCGGGACCGAGGATTGAACCCAGGCCGCCAGCACAGAAGTCTGACACCTTACCCCTAGACCGCGAGGTCACTACTATAGTATAATAATTATAACATTCATACTTTCAGTTAAGTGTTAATTACTGGTCCTAGGCTTAGATGTTAAGTCATTCTATAATTATAATTAGTTCTGAGCTCCCAATAATTAGTATTAGAGCTCTAAAACATATTTAATATAAAACTAGAAAAACATGTTTTTTAAAGGATTTGAGTCTTGAATATCCTTATGTATTCAGGGTCCCATTCCTAGATAGAATTAAACCTAGATCAAAGGAGTGATTTCTTTTATAAGTTTAATTTAATAGTCTAATAGGGATCTGTGAGCATTCAGTATTCAGATCTGAGCCAAGATTTATATAATAAAGGAGAATACCCCAACAAAGAGGCTATTGTGAAGATGGCCATTGTAATGTCATTAGAACAAAAATATTCTTTGTGCAAGACAGTATCAAGCAGCTTAATGCAAACCTGTACTATGTAAAGCTTAAAAATCATTAATGCTCCAACTTATTTTTCTGGTAAGAAGCCAGCATAAAGTTAACAGTTGCACTTTGGTCGGGAAGTGATGAAGTTTTTTTTAAGTAATGATAAATCTTCACATCTAAATATATTTTTACAAATGGACTGTGATTAGGATTGTTGAATTGTATCATAATTAATTTTTTTTGTTACTATTACAGTATGAAAAAAGGTTTTCCTTATAAAGATATCACATTCAATGTCCATTTCCTGTGTTTGTCCTTTATGTTATTACTTTTACATGTTCCTATCCAAGTGTCCTATCATTCTTTACAAATTATCTATTTTATCTCCATTGTTTTTTGATTTCATTTTTTTAGGGAGTTGTGTTGCATGCTTTACAATCCCCCCTAATGAGTTCCAATAGAATGATACCTAGATCATGGGTTTAGGCAGTAACGATCAATTTTATTCAAGAGGCAGTCATTACTTTTTTGTCCAATGACAGCAATGTAATGTGAGAAATAGGGGAGTGCAAAACTTAGACTTGGCTTAGAAACAAACATCAGATTCAACTTCGCTAGTAAAATTATTAAACGCTAAAATACTCTATTAATGTTCAATTGTGGCAACTCTAAGCTGTTTTGTACATAGCAAATTAATATCTATATTTAAAAAATTTGAAGAAATTGACTTGCATGTTGTGATAGTAACTTGATTTGTCAGAGTAACAGAGACTATTACAAATAATGGTGCGATAAAATCTTTTCTGAGTAATTTTAGGGCATAAAGTAATTTAAATAACCACAATATAATATTTTTTCAAGCATAAATTAACTAAAAGGAAATATTCACACTTCGATTTGGCTTCAAGAATATTTCATATTTTCTATTTGAGTTTGCTTCTAATTGAAAAAAGTGGACTTCGCACACCCCTAGACTAGGAATTGTGTTCTTCTTTTCATTGTAAAAGCCATATTGTGTTTTTTACCCTTATATCCCTATTTACTATATATTCTTCCATAAATAATATTATGTACCTCAATGCATGAAATGTGTTTACCTATAATATATATTTTTTTTTAATCAATTCAAAAGTGAGATGGTAATTATTTTAGCCTGAAATTTTATGTTATTAGAGCAAGAATCCACATCCTGGAATTAAAGGGGTTGAATTATTCAAACTCTAATAATAGAAAAACACCTTAAAAAAACAATCCCACAGCAGGAAATCGAATAATAAATGTTCATTTTATGACCTGACTGATTATATCAACTCATAAGAATTTCTATGAGCTAAAACGAAAGTGCCTACCAATTTTGCCGGAAAGTTATTTTCACATAACTTCCAGGGTTCTTTTACATGCCACAATTGACAGAAGACCAACGGATTCACTTCTCCTCTGAAGGAATTTATGCTAAAGGTTTTTTATCGCTCAAAAAAATTCCATAAGCCCTGGCTGGGTTTGAAGCCACAAATACAGAGTCCTGAGGCGAGTATGTATCCCAGGACCGAGGTCGACAACAGAACATAGAAATAGTAACTAAATGCTTCAATTTTTTATTATATGTCCAACATTCATACAAAGTTAAGTGTTAAATCAATTATCTAGAGACTGGTTACTAAGCATGTCCTATTTATGTTGGGGCTGAACCATCTTTTAGAGCTATAAGGCAGATTCCATTTTGTTTTCTACAATTTTAATCAAATATTTTCTTTCATATCAAGGAATAGAGAGTACAGTCACTTCCTAAAATATTCCTCATAAGATGAATGTGTAACCTACTTGAGAAGGAAGGGGCTTGTTTTCCCTGGCAGTCCAGCGGAGTGTGGGTGTTGGGTTGCCAGAAGCTTCACACCTAAACTCTACTGGCTCACCCTCAGTCACCTCAAGATACCGAGGAAGGATCACCACTTGAGGGGGTGTTGGTGGGGAGCCTGAAACACACAAATTAATAACATAAACAAAATAAAATTGTGCTTGGTTAAAAATTAAAACTACACTCAGATATTTTTATTGATAAAAAATAACAACTAAAAACTGCCATGTGACTTAAAAATGTTTGAAAACAATGTGAAAATAATTTAGAATAATAAGTGATAGGGAAGAAAGCTAATCTGAAAGGATATATGGATTAGACCTAAATCAAATCAATAAACTTCTTTCTTAATTTTTTCATACTCTTTTCACACTTCCAGTTTCTGATCACGTTCACGTTTAGACACAATATCTCACTTTAAAATGTAACAAACAGTTTTTCTGTATGTGCTTCACAAGTGCTTTGTAAGATGATAAAGGAACATAAAATTAACAAGTAGTGTGAGAATCCAATATTTTAAAGCTTAGAAATACAAATTAATATTATTCCTTAGCTTTAAAGATTATTCAATCTAAAATCAGAATCAAATATTGTTGGTATGGAAACTATGTCATAACTGAAATAAAAACTGATGTGTAAGGAAGAATAATTTAAATTGGAAGTTTTCTCTATTTTTGTTTTAATATTTGTTGTTAAATGTTGGCATAATTGTTTCCTTATGAAGCCTTGAGAGCAATAAGAACTTTACCTGGTGCGCTGAGGAGACTGAGAGGAAAATCTGATCAATGCAGCATGTAATAGAATAACACACAACTATATTCAGACAAAACATTACTTGTGGAGTGTAGTAACCAAACTATGGCTCTATATATACTATACACTATACACTAATAAGCCTTTCAATTTATATTGAAACCTAATGCCTGGATCAAATTAAACTTTAAATTCCCATAACATAACATAAAGGTTGTTATTAAATCAAAGCCATCACACTGCAATTAATTTAAGATTTAAAATAAGTTTGTCCAAGGGAGAATGTTCACATTACATTAAGTTAGGTGAAGTGTAACACATGTTACTGTTGACCAATTTTCTTGAAAGCAATGTAAATATGGCTATTCAGTTCTTTAGCTGGTTTTTTACTTGAGTTGTTTTGTTATATTACATTAATACCGATCCCACACTGGTATGTTTCTTTATGGTACATGAACGTTGAGACGATATTGACCCCATCATAATGGAGTATCCAAAAGCATCGCAGGTGTTCAAATATTGCATAGTGTTTAAGTAACGGTTTATTCTTTAAAAATATGTTTGAAAATGTAGAATTAGTCCATTTTGATGACATTTTACATGAGTTAGGGCAAAAGGTAAACTACAGAGAACTATACCTAACCTTCCCTAAAGAAAATGTAAACATTTGCTTTTATGGTGCCAAATTAAAATAATATAGGCCTACCGTATGCATTTATGAAATATTTTGGTGATTTTTAAGGATCAGAACTTCGATTCCCATAGTAATAATAATATATATAATAGTCCCCTCAATATTTCCTTTTTATTCAATTAACAGAATTACTAGTTTTACAATAATAATAAAAAAAGTCAACGTTCTTTAAATAGTGTTTTAATTTTTTCCACAAAAGAAAAAATTCTTAAAATTTATATGTATGGTTTATAAATAGATATATTATAGAAATTCAACTTGGTATAGGCTTTTTTTAATAGTACAACAGTTTCCCTATATTACTCAAACTCGATTATACACTATAGATTTTCATTCAAACCTGATTTGAAGCAAAAAATTACTACTATCACAACCCTATTTTTTGTTATCACCACGCCTTACTACCTCAGGTTGTACCAGCATTAGCGTGGGATTTTTTTTTAAGGAAAAAACACGAACTCAAATCCCGATCTCCCTGGCACCAGCAGGCCTAACACGAGAGCGACACATTAGACCATTTGGCTACTGAAGCAGGTCACATCCTTTATTGTAAATTCATTAAATGATCACCATGTTCATATATTGCAGTTTAGACAAAGTAAAGCTGAAATGTTAATAATCATTATTGATTAATGTGAATGCTTGAGAAGTAGACAGAAAGTTAATAAGATATCAATCAGATTAAAATTGTTTATTAGTTTGCCTCACCTCCCACAGTGAGTACTGCCCGCTCTGTTACGATGGTAAGACCGTCAGAAGCTGCACATATGTACGTGCCAGAGTCTGACACTCTAACGTCTGTAATGACGAGGACACCTTGACGGTCGTCAATGGCTCTATCCCTCGGTAGCTCTCCTCCTTCCTTGCTCCACTGCAGTGTCACCGGTCTCTGTGAAGAAAATATTCAAATTATTACAACATCAATATATTCATCCAAAAGTAATTAAAAGAAACCCACTAAAACATGAAAATCGCCATTTTACCTATTGGGTTTAGTTAAAAAAGAATTTATATTATTTCAATTTTATCCATTTAAAATAGAACTGCATCTTTTGAATTGTAAAAGCCTAAAGAACATAGAGTTACAAAAAATTTTGAATTTATGTATGAGTGATGAGAGTGTAATTATTAACTATGTGAAATTTATTTTAAATTTTATAGCATGTCATATATATATATGAGGAAAACCTCTTTTCACTCTAAAGCTATTTTTTATATTTCGAAGGAGTTACAAGAAATTCTCTCTGTTTGTCCTTTATGTTATTCATTTTACATGTTTCTATTCTATCTGAGTGTGCTATAATTCTTCACAAATTTCCTTATAACTTTGTCCAATAGCAGCAATATAAAGTGTGTTTTGTGTTCTTTTCAATGTAAGATACATCTTGTGCTTTTTCCCTTTTATATGTTTCTAATCAACATTCTTGTACATTCTTCCAAATATAACATACCATTTCAAATAGTAATTTGGAGGGAATATAAAAAAAAACGGTAATAAAGAGTTTAGTGAGTGAGTTTTATACTTTATATCAACACATTTATTTATCTTTTATAGAATTTTTAATCTGGGAAATGTATAATGGCTGTTGTTATTTAAAATACATTACGTTCATTTTATTACCCTAAAAACTTTTATTCTAGCCAGTGCTCCCCCCAACAACCTTTTTACCTAAGTTGTGAATACACAGCTTACTGATACAGGGATGGGCCACTACTGATTGGTAATGAACAGTGGTAATCAACCATTTTTGTTTGTGTGCCACCAGATGTAATTTATCTCCAACTTTGTACCCCCAAAGTTAGTTATAAAAAATGAAAGTTAAATGTAATAATATATATATAGGAGAAAAGAAGAGAAAAATAAAGACAATGGCACTCCTAGATCACATGTTCCCACATCAGGTTCTATTGTGTTTAGCCCCAAATCTGACCCAGACTATTTGGTGTTTAACATGAAAAAATATATATTTAAAAAATTGTTTTGGACCCCCTAAGATATCTTTGTGTACCCTTAGGAGTAAGCGTACTTCAGTTTGAATACCAATAGTATGGATTTTCCCTTACCAAACCATAGTAAACTAACCTGGGTGATCAATGATCGGCCGGAACAACGGTAACGAACTGTGCTGCCGACATCTACAATCTGTATTGTTGGTTCTGACACAGAGATTGAGATGGTAGGAGGTGGTGGTGGGCGTAGGGTGGTGGTAGTTGTTGACGAGGTTAAATCTCCGGATCCATCTACAGATCCACCATTGCCTCCATCTACAAAGTGATCAAACAACACTAATCATTTTGCCCAGATATCATTCAAACATTATTAAATACATCATGATAAAAACCAATAAAGTGTTTTGAATATGCTAAGTACAATTTTAATTCAGTACTGAGAACTTAATTTAAATTACTTAAAAAAATATCAATATTTTACTAAAACAATGTTTAAGATTTAGAAAAGGATTTTCTTATGTAAAATCAAAAACCAATCAATTTTTTAAGATGGAGAAAAAGGAAAAATATATATATATATTTTAAAGTACATTTAAAATTAATGCCAAAATACAAGCTAGATAAAAATGGCAAATACATTTTTTTATAAGCAAAATGCATTTTAAACCTTTGTTAACAGAGTGACATGATAGATTGCTATTTGACAGTCAAGTGAAATGTCAAAAATAATATTATGCCTTTAGTAAAACTGAAAAAGCGAGAAGTGAATGAAAAGATACCATGTTTACAAAACAAAAGCACATAAATACTCCTAACGTGACATCTTAAAGATTAAGCAAGAAGAGAGAGAGAAAATTGCTCAGAACTGCCCCCATGTTTCCATCATAAAATGACATAATTTCTTCTGGGCAATTTTCACTCTTTTCGTTCTTTCATATGGCCTATAGATTCTCTAAATCTTAAAACTAAAAACTTTTGGCCTGCAGCATATCATATAGTTGTTCATTTTCATGCAAAAAACAAAAAACAAAAAAAAACTGCTACATTCAGCTCAAGGGATTTAGTAATTGAACACATTGAGCTTACATTTAACAGAGCTATCAAAAGCTTGTAAACAAACGAATAAATTGCAACAATAGTGATTTTTGGTGCCCTTCAGTAGAGAGTATAACCTCGACTTGTCATCTTGATCAAAGTGGACTCCAAACAACCAAATTGAGATAAATTTGACAAACATTAATGGAAGTTCCCTTACCAAGATTAAAATGTAATCCCTTGGCTGAGAAATGTTAGTGGCATAAAATTCAGTAATGGAAGCAACTCAGCCTAAAAATGATATGTAGGCATATTGATTGTTTCTTCTTTTTTAAGTACAAAAAAAAGTTAAAGAGCAAAACTAATTATTTCTATGATTAGTTTTTTGTTTAAATTGTGTTATTAATTTTTAAGCACACTTAATTATCAATCACTATGCAGCTATAAACGTCAGGGTTGGACAGGCATGCTCCAAGACTACAAATATTACATTCACTATGGTTTTCGAGTTAAGGTATGTTTTGAGAGTTTTTTTTGGCAATTTTTTTTTTGACCAAAATACATCAAATATTGCTTCAGTAGAAACATAAGTTTAATTTTATTCACATGGTGACCTCAAATGTTTTTAAATATCTGTCATGAGCATAGCAGATTATTGGATGATAAAACATTTTAAATTAAGAGAAAAAGTTGTCATTAAATTCCAGGACACTCTGGACAGACATTCAAGAACTGTTGATATTACCTTGTGAAGAAAAGTAAACTCTTATGTTTCTACTGGAGAAATTTTGGATTATTTTTTTCAAATCAAAAAATTGTGTTGATATAAAAATTGGAAACATTTGCACTTTACTTGCATTCCCTACACTGTCCCACTTAAACAAATTCATAAATACCAATGAAGCTATGTTTTAGTTTAAGGTTAAAATAAATTAGTGAGATGAAGTATTTATATGTTTGTTATTAGAAAAGCTATTCTTGTTGCCATTTCAGCTATATTATTGGTAAATTACATAGCTTTTCAGTAAACTTAACACCAGCTTCAAATTTCTAGCAATATGAGCAAAAATACTTATAAATTATTACATGAAGTGCTGCGAGACTAATGTCGATTTATTAAAGCTTGAATTACAAAGCTAGTAAAAAACATTATTCTCAAAACAAATGCGCTTGGCTTAAAACCCTTGGCCATGTTGAGTGAGTCTAAAACCTATTTAGTGTGATGGTGGGTGGGAGGATGAAAGGCAACGAAAGGCATGGATTCATAACCGACCAAAGTATCCTTCTGCGCCAAAAAAAACAGACGGACCACGAAAACTTTAGATGGCGCTAGCTGCAGGACAGGTCTTGTGGAAAAATAATTTGTTTGGAAATATCAGTTTCCTCGAGAACGAATTAAATTTTTATGTTAATATTTTCAACACCCCTTCTAAGATAATGTATTGTTATTTATTAATTGTTACATTTTCTTATTTTTTGTTATGAAGCCGACAGTTTTCTAGTGAAAAATATCAATTTTATCAATATTTGATCACTGTTAAAATAATAGGTCTGGTGTGTGTACAAAAAGTCTAATTTAATCAACATGCTTCTAGTCTTGAACAAATCGTTTCCGAAAGGAGGGTTGCAAAACAATAAAAATTATTGAAGAAAATAGTTTGTTCCCATGGCTCTGCATTTACACACCAAGTTAAAAGGGGCAATCACCTTAAGAAATTGTCTATAAACACCAAAAAAACACAAAAGGGGCGATTTTACATATTTTAATGTAATTGCCTGTATTTAATAAAATATTTTGGCCACTGTCAGATTTATTCACTGAAATATTTGATTAAATTTTAATATAAACAATAATTAATAATATTTTTTTTAGCACCACGCCTTGCTACCTACTCAGGCTATATTCATGTGTACTAAATATGCTAGCGAGTTTGGGATCAGGAAATTTGGATTTAGAGGAAGTCTAACACCTTTTGTGTAGAGGGAGAGTGGAAAATTATTTTGGAAAAACTACCCCTAGTACACCCAACCAGTATTTGAACCCCAGTCTCCCCATCATCTACAGTCTACTCTAACATGAAAGTGATGCCTTAGAGCATCCATCCACCTAAGCAGGTATCATTTAGAATTGAATGGATAAATTTATTTTAGTTAAAAGGTATAACTCCCGGTGTTCCAGTCCACCCCTGATATAAGTAAATGCAACTAAAATAAAGACAGTAAGAATGTAATTTATTAAGAAATAGCACACGATTAAACATAAAACAAAGTTATATCACAAATATTTATCCAAACAACCAGCAAAAATCCATGAACCAAGCTGAGAATTTATATTTTATCACAGTAAATAAAGCATTCAAACCAAGTATTTTATAAGTAATAAGCAGCTAAAGAACCAAAAGCATTATTATTTGAATAAGAAAAAGAACTACCACCAACAATAAAGTGGAAAAAAATTAATTGTAAGAGTTTTAGATGTAGACATTAAATCTTGGATGAAAAAAATAAAACATACAAAAAAATCACCATTAAGACTCAATAAAATAAATAATTTTTTATGGTTGGTCTGAGATTAAATTGTAAAGCAAAGAATAAATCTCTCAATATTGAAATACAAAACACAAAAGTATTTATATCTGTAAGCATATTAAAACATTTGATAAAAACTAGTTAAATCATTGGAATACTTGACACGGAAAGATTACAACTTTTCCCAACTATTCTTATAGTGTTTAAGAAATAATAGAATCGTTTTGATCACAACCAGTGACGCTATCTATTACAGAAAGACTAGAGACAAATCTATTGACATTTATTTCTAATGAAAGAATTCCTGCGGAAAAGCAAGACACCAATTTGACTCGTTCACTACTTGAACCAAGTGGAAAAAAAAGAACCCTCTAAGCTGCATTTGCACACAAAGCTAATACAAAACCAACTTTCCTTTTTCAGTCTTGAACACCGTTAAAAAATTTGAAATAACCGGTGGGATGCATTCATCAGGAAGAAACCACAAAAGAAGGCAGTCATACAGCCAAACTGTATCTGCAAAATCAATATACAAATCCAAAATTTTACTAGCCACAATGTCATGCGAATGTGTTTTCACTATCTTCTTGAAGATTGAAGAAAATGAAGAGATGGCTAAAATTTAATAATTGGATGTACGGGATTTCTAGAAATCTGAAATTAGTTAGAGATTATATTTTATCATCATTAGAAAGACAATACAAAAGTATACTGATTAAGAAAATTATGTTCAAAAGCAGGTGATTTATATGCATAACAGTACCCATGGGATTTTGTTAAACTTTTTTTTAACTAAGAAAAGGATTTTTTTCTTTTAAAATAATATTATTTTAGGCATGGACGGTAAATTATTGAGCTCTTTCAAAAACCCGTGTGACCATGAATGTGTTTCATAATAATAATAATAATAATAATAATAATAATAATAATAATAATTAATAATAATAATAATAATAATAATAATAATAATAAAATATTTCTAGTTTGTAGTTGGGTCAGTTTAGTAAATTGCCTCCATTTTCTCCTATCCTTCCATTCTCATCTCTCCTTTATAGCTTCCATTCTTCTTCTTTCATTTTCACACTTTCAAATGTGAATGTGAATGTATCTATAAATATTTAATATAAAATGTCTAAAATTTGCAAAGTATAATTTATGGAAATAATCTGTGTATGCATGCATGTGGCTGTATACAGAGACTATTTCACAAAAATTATAGAAACTATTTTTAATGGAAATTAAATTTTAGGAATATATCGTACTAAATAGGGCCTACAATATATGTTAAATGTGTTCTGCAAGCCATAATGTAAAATGATAAAATTCATTGAGGTTTGTTAGAGAAGAATGTTAGAAAACACCAATCTCATTAATTAAATTTTTTTAATTATAATGTTACAAACGAAATGGTGTTATAAAGATGTGAATTGATCAGTAAAATATGTATTATTATTATTTTTATAAAATTTTGATATTTTCCTTTTAATTAAAATTTTACTTTTTTTTGAAAGAATATTCAAGAATTCAAATTTGTATTTGAGATTGGGATCCGAGAAATATACGACTATACCCATCTCTATAAATGTTGCTAATTGATTTGATATTATTGTGAAAGGCCGGTGAGCGGTTGTAATGGTTTACTTTGGCTTAAAAGATTAAGAATTGATTCTGACAATATTGCATCAAGAACAGTTTTCCTAGTTTTACTATTTTCATACTATTCTATCATTTTATTTATTGCAAATTGCTTTTGCTCAATGTACTTTATTTCATACATATGACAGATATAAAGTCATATATTTTGATTGTATTATAGTTTAAGTAGCAGATAGACACAAATGGAAATAAGTATTTCTAAATCAATAACACATTAATGAAAAGCTTATAAATCACCAAACACTTGAGAACAACATTTTCTCAACAAAGTGAAGCAATGGACAGAAGTCAAAAGAAATAAAACAATACAAAGGACAGTATTTGGACGGCACAATATAGATCAGATTGTGGACGATCACTGAAGAGCCCAGGAATGAAAAAATGAAAAATAAAAGCATCCTCTTTTTTTCCTGCCGACTGGGAAACGGAAAACAGACTGTCCAAACCTGTGTTAATCGTCGAAGTCAGCGTTCCTAAGATGTTCCCAGCCTTATTCTTCACCAAACACTGGACATTTTTGTGCCAGCGAGTGATTCTTACAGTCCAAACTCTCTTTGCTCCGGAATCGTAACGCGTTATTGTGTGCGTATGATGCAAATTGTTATTTCCGTTGGTCGTTTGTACGACGGCTGGTTTGGGGATCTCTATGAACTCAATGTTCATCTCCTCATTGCTGTTGTAGCTACACACAAACGACACCAGGGTGCCGACAGGTTGACTTACACGCACAGGAACCAGCTCCATCATGAGACCTTCTAAGGGGTTAAGTTATAGTTAGCAAACACTGCCATTCAATAGCGTATTTATGCAATACAAATCATAATCACACCAATAAGTCTATATTCAATGTGCATGCATTAATACTTACATGCAATCTTATCACAATCATGCACTTTCATACGACTTTTATAAAAATACAATTACAAAATTATGTTATTTCATACTGTTTAAAAAAATAGTTTTACTAGATCTCTTAAGTTAACAAACCAATTAAATTTTGTTAGTAGCACTATGAAATAGTGTAAGCACTGACTTTGCAATGAATTAAGAGAAGAAAAGCAATTTCGATATACGAATATAATTAATTATTGGATATTGGGGTGGACATCTTTAATAAATTTTTACAATATAGGATTGCTTCTCCCAATAGTAAGTTGGTGTTTATGGTTGACTTTAAGCATAGTTAGTCTAAAAATGTAAATTACATAATAATAGAATATTAAATATTTATCTCTGCTATACTGCGTTAGGCACACAGTATAGTTCTGTAAATAACTTAAAAATATAATATAATATGTGTAAATACTGTAAAATATTGTAAGGTAAGTGATAAGGGACGAAGCTAACCTGAAAGGATAGATAGTAGGCCTTGATAGAAACTTCTCTATTTATTTCTTGTATGATCACTTTTATAATTTTAATTTTCAGGACTATAAATAAATTGTCAGTTACATTTGAATAGCTCAAGAATATCTGAAATGTAGGGTCATTTTTTTATCTGTTCATTTTATGCATTTCTTTAATATATAAATAAATACTTCCAACAATCTAAAAATAATTTATAACTGTGAAAGAAATGAGTATAAGTATTAAGGTGGAGATGCAAGAAATGCGTGAAATAGGTCAGTGTTTTTTTTAAGTTATTTATAACAAAACATTTTTTTGTTCACAATAAATTTAATTTTGCTTTATTACAAACAGAGTGTTTAATTTTCTTCACATTGTGATATCAATAGTTGTTCAAGGGTTTCCTGGAATTTCATGAAAACTTTTTCTCTTTCTTTAAAAATGTTTTAAATGATGCTCGTGACAGATATTCAACAACAAATTATATCACCACATGAAGAAAATTAAATTCTCCATTTGTATAGTTGCAATGTTTAAATAATTTTGAACAAACTAATGTTTTGCTATAAAAATCACAAAAACATTTACCTTTTTGTGTTCCCTGCAGCCTCCCCTTAAGAAAGTATAAAGAAAGAAATTATTTTAACACTGTGTCTTACTATCTGTTCAGGTTATACACATATGTGCTAATTATGTTAATGAGTTAAGGATGAGGGAAGTTGAATTTAGAGGAGAATGTATACCCACAATTGGATGGAGGGAGAGTGGTAAGCCATTTTTGGAAAAATCACCCTCAGTACACCTGACCGAGCATTCGAATCTCAATCTCCCTGTCATTGACAATCCAGTCTATTGTGAGAGTGACGCCTTAGACTCTGTGGCTATCCAAACAGGTAAAGGTGAAGTTTGTTAGCTTTATATCAAGGCCTGACCCAACTACCCCTTCTTTCCATATAATTTATTTCATTATTTTAATGTGTATCGTCATTTCAAATGCAGGATTCTAATTATGCTTTGTGAGTATCATATGGGATGTTTAGGCATATATTATAGATATTATAGAGCACTTGAAATAATTTCTTTGCTGCCTAGTCTCGCATAATCTTTCTCTTTCGACAAAATTATATTCCCACTAGGTGTCACCCAAAGTTAAGGGACGAAGGGGAGCTAAAAATTCAATGCTATTGATCAAATGAGTAGAGCTGGTCTCTATAGTAAATATGCAACACATTGATTAAAAAAGCTGTAATAATCAATATATCTACTAAAGATAGGCCCTCAAATCCTTGGGGATAGTAGGGATTCGAGGATTTGAAAAATTTTAAATCCTAAAAAAATAAAAAATAAAAAATAAATCAAGAGAAATTTGTTTTAGAGTTCTAATACTGTTTATAGGTGGTTCACAGCCAATTGTAACTATAGAATGAACTTAACAACCAGACCCCAGACCATTAGTTTAACATTTAACTGAATTTATGATTATTATGATGAATGGAATATAAGAAATAATAATTAAAATTTATGGATGGAAACACTTTTGAAAGGTGATGTGAGTTTTAATAGTGGTAAAAAAATGATCTATAAGAAGGTAATTTTTTTTTTACAAATATATCAAGTTATTTTATAGTACAAGCACTAGGGAATGTGGGCTAAGGGGATCCATATTCTCAAAGATAAATTTGCAAAATCTAATTACCTACATAATAAATAATTTTAAATTAATATTGCCAATAGCCCTATTTTAATGATAGCCAAATTCAAAGTTAAAAACATAGAAAAATATTCTAAAAATACAAGAGTCTTGACCCTGGAGTTAATATATGAAATTAAAAATAAAACTTTCCTCACAAAAACTGTCACCATAAACATAAATCTAAATTATTATTAATGATTGAATCCAATATAGCAACCAATCTTTAATGTAGAAGGTTAATAATCCCTTATGGTGACTTATCAACATGCAGCATAAACATACAATAAAACCAAATATATAATCAGAGAAGAGATCACTGGAAAAAAAAGTTTTCTGAACACGAATCCAATAAACATGCGAAATAAGACAGGGAAGTGGTCGACTCACCGACACTGTTGCAGTACCGACCAGTGTAGCCTGATTGACAAGAACAGCTCACACGGCCATCGGGTGTCGCGGAGCAGCTCTCCTCGTGGTTGTTACAAGGGCACCTCGTACATGAACCAAGTAAACTTGCTGACCGGTCATTGCTGTCTCGGTAGTATCCAGGCGCACACAGCTGGGACAGGCAGAGAAAACAAAATATAATTAGGGATGAGTTCTTTATATTCTCAAATCTTTGTGGAGGGTGTGTGTGTGGGGGTTTATATATATATATATATATATATATCTGATAAATTAAATTATTACTCGAGCATGCAATTCAATCATTTAGGTTCTTTCAATTGAATAGTAATTTATAATGTAAAAAAAACTCAGGATGGCAATAATTGGACATAAATTGATTATTATATCTGTAAAAATATATATATTTGCAAAGCTTAGAAATTTTTGAAACAGATTTTTTTATTTCCTCGAAGCGGAGTCAAATCTTTCCACTTCCCTACAATGGAGGATAGTTGAACTCATAACATTTATTTTAAGTATAATGAAGATTAGAGTTAAAGAAAAAGGGATTCGACTTATCTTTATATTTGATATACAGAAGATGGTACAGTAAAAAAACCCAGAAACAAATAGGATTACTGTATTACAACACGACCCAAACATTTTGAAGGTATTTTACTTTAACAATAAGAGGTTACTTCAAATCATCTAAGAGGTAAAAAAATAAAAATAGATTAACAGAGTGGGATTTATGTAGTAGCTTCTCAATCTGTTTGCTTTAGTTGCCGAGGAAGCCTTCTTTTCAACATGATCATTCACTTGCGGATCTGACATTGGTGATTTATTAATATCAGAACCACAGCAAAGATTCTGCCCCAACTAACAGCGACATGGTTAATTACTAGTTCAGTGACAATGAAGGGTGGAAATCTTATATGTCTCTCTCTCTCTCTGGTTTCGACTTATGAGTTTACTATTAAGACATGTGTAACATATCCTGATAGTCGAAGCTGTACATATAATTAGAGCACACTTTTCAAAAGGACATTTTTAGAAGAAAAACATTGTACTATATTCAAGCCAATACAGTATATTAGAGCTGGGTTGAGGCCAACTATTTTATGAATCCAAATCTCAAATATGAATCTTCATTTTACTTTCAATTCCCAAATCTCAAATACAAATCTTCATTTTACGTTCAACTCCCAAATATCAAATTTGAATCTGAATCTTGAAAAAAATTATGAACCCGAGAGGAGAACGAAATATAATGGAATAGTATAAAATAGAAATAGTAACTAATGGTTAACCTTTTTTCTTATAATCCATCTATTATAACATTCTGTTACTTTTATATATTAAGCTAAGTGTTAAATTACTTATCTGAGGCTTTGGTGTTGAGTCTACCCTATAATTATGTTGGTTCTGAGACACCAATTGGCAGTAATAGAGCTTTAAAATCAATTGAAATTGAATTTTTTTCTCTTAGGATGTGAATCTTTCGTCCGATATTTTCTAAAATCATTGAATCTCTAATATCCTGGAAGATTCAAGGTATACGAGGGTTTGAGGATTCAAGGGTTTCATCCCTACAGTGCATAAAATATATATCTATTTTGATGAAACTAGGGAGAAAAGTAATACTTTGAACTACTGCCACTTGGCAGAGAGATACCGGTTGTTTCTAAAAGAAAATAGATCACTAATGCCTAACCCCATTAACTAAGTTTCATTCTATTGAAACTTTACTGGCAGTAAAGTGAGAAATGTACCCGAAAAAACAGGAAATAACCGTTTTAGGAATAAAACTAAAATTGACCTCGCAAGAAGAGCCTCTGTATCCTTCAGGACATCTGCAGGCCTCCACGTCGATGGCCACTGCTTGGCCAGTGTACTGGGGTACAGCCGTGTCCAAGGAAACATCGCTGAGGTACGTGGACAAAGTCTGACTACTGTGAGATGCTCGGACCAAGATGGCTTCCACATTGCTTAACACCGTGAGAAGATCAGCGCGGGAAGCACTGCGCGGCCCAGTTTGACCTAGTCGACGCCAGCTAGCTTCTCGTAGTGGTACCGTAAACGTCTGTTAGCACAAATACATAGTTTTCTTTCAGTAATGTATCAAGTGACAAATGGATGCCATTTGAATTTAAAATGAAAATAAATTATACATCATAAGACTCTTGGAAGGGTAGAAAGATTTCATCTATTTTTTTTCTTCTTATTATAGAGTAATAGCAAACAACACTTATATCTTGGTAGAAAAGTTTGAAAAAGTATTCTATAAATTCCAATAATATTTACACCTCATATAATTATTGTATGCCGAGTATCAGTAGCACTTCATGCCCAATCACATAATTCAGATTTTTATTCAAACTATTATATCAGCCCTCCCCAATAGTTACTATGCTTCCCAGTTTCGTAGGCGAGAGCTTGCTCACCAATATTTAACCTAATCC